>CANDYM010000513.1:0-87500 GCA_947397865.1 Polietes domitor
TAACCGATCTGCAACCATAAGACACATTTAGAAAAAATTTGAACCTCCTAGCTCATTTCGTTCGGCAGCTATCGTGCTTTCAACAGACGGACGAACATGGCTATATGCTGATTTTCTTAGAATTTTACCACGACCCAGAATATATATACTTTATGGGGTCTCCGATGAATATTTTAAGGTATTACAAACGGAATGACAAAGTGAATATACCCCCATCCTGGAGGTGGAGGGTATAAATAAATATACAAATTATGAATCCGAGACTTAATAGTATTTTTTGTGCATGAAGGCATACTGATTTAGAAAATCAACAGAAAATATTTTTTTACTAAATTCAAATTTTCGTACGAAAGTACCTTAATTATGTGTACTGTCATTTTGGGAGTATAAGGCCGATCATACTAAATTAATGGCAATTATAATTGCTACAACTGCTCGTAAAAACAGTGGTTTAGAAAAAGTTGTCAATAAAATAATATTTTTTTGAACAATCGTCCTAAAAATATTTTGTTTTATTATTTAATGGCTAGCTTATTAAAGAAGAACACTACTGCTACATCGGATAAATAAAATTTAAAAAATTTTGTTTTTTCATTCTTTTAAAACCATGTTTTTGAGGTACGAAAAATAGCAGAAATATAAATTGTGTTGTATAAATACATATAAATATAGAAAATATCACCCTTCTTGTAGATGATATGTCGAAATCAATTTTAGCAACCAACTTCATTTGGAAGCGGAACAAATTGAAATATGATTTTTTTAATTTCTCACTTACTTCTACTAGAATGGTTACAACTTTTACATTTATTCAAAGATTTTCTTCCAATAGGTATTGCTTTCTTCATTGGGGTGACAGCTACTACACCATTTTCAATGGAAATTTGAGAAAATACAAATTGAAATTGAGAGAAATTAAATTGTAATTCAGAAATGTAAATTGAAATTGAGAATATATATTTTGATATTGAGGAATAAACAAGTGGAAATGACAAAATACAAATTAATTTACATTTCTGAATATGAATTTGTTTATTCTAAATTTCAATTTTCATTTTCCTTTTTCTCAACGTCAAACTTCATTTCTCAATTTTAAATTGTATTTTCTGAATTTCAATTTTGTATTTCTCATTTTCAATTTGTATTTTCTCAATTTTAATTTTCATATCCTAGTTTCAACTGATAATATTTTGGTTTCTAATTTAAATCGGTTTTTATAGCGTCAGCAATAAAACGATATCTAAGCATATGTCTTGACTTTCATATATATATTTACGGAGTTTTTCCTTCATATGATTAAAAACAATTTCTTCCTTAATTTGTTAGCGACTGTTCCTGTATCTTGATCTTTTTCCTTCAGAACAAAATAAAAATCATTAATAGACTATTTTAAAACGATAAATAGTCGTTTTTTTGATTAGAATATTCACACCTTTCTAAAAGGAATGAAAAATTAGCAAACACATCATTTTATAACGGAAAAATATGAAAAGGGTTTTTTATTCTACAAGTAGGATTGTAACTTTTACATTTATCCATAGATAATTTAAGTCGCTAATTTTTATTTTTTTGAACAGTAATATATATAATGAGGAAATTGACTTCAAATAATAGAAATAAAATAAAAAAATCCACAAGTTGTGTGCCTGACACACAAATTAAATTTAATAATTGTGGCCTCAAGTTCTAACACACAATCAGCATCAACATTGTTCAATGGTGTATTGAATATTTGTTTTCCAAAACTTGGAATCCTAATGATTTTAAACGAATTAGCAATGCTTTACAAATAAAATATTTGGGAGTGCAAAGTCTCAGTACAACTAGATGGAATAGCAAATTGTAGATTGATCGCAACAAATTATGTACGAGAGGATTAAAACTCGGCTAAGATCTATCACGATCTATTCGATCATCAACGAATTTTTAATTTTGTTCATCTTAAATATCGAGGTACTAAAATTGTTTGTAACTGCTGGCGACATTCGTATTTTTTTGAAGAAATATTATTTATTCCATGCTGCGTCTTCCTTATTTAGCGATTTTGTGACATTAGTATCTGTTTATAAAAAAATATTTTAAGAAATCGAATAGGTACCTTTTTGATTATTACAAGGAATTAAGATTTTATAATTTTATATTAAACTAGAAGCAATTTGCTGGAAATTCTCAAAAAATATATTTCTATGTCCTACCAAAAAAAGGTTAACAATTCTTTAAATACTAATTTTTATTAATACTAAATTTTTGCAAAAATACAAGATTTGGTCATTCCACATTCACATCTCCCATAATATTAGGAATTGAGGTCCAATAAAAATACCTAAAATTCATCAAAACAGATAAAAATGGTAAAAAAGTCATTTTAAAACACCATTTAAAAAAAATCCACAATTTTGGAACACATTTTCCCCACTATGAGAATTAGTGTATTTTTTCTTTTTTTTTTTGAAAGAAAGGAAAATCTCGTAATTTTTACATCTTTTTTTCTTTTTGACGAATTTTAAATATTTAAACAAAATTTTAGAAAACCGAACATAGGGTCAATTTCTCATAGTCGGTTAATAATTTGCGCAATATCTACTACGATCGATAAACGATAACCAGCACTCGTCCGCCGTTCAGGCGTTTATCGAATTGCAAAACTTGAACAGCTGCTGTAATTAAAAATGTTGTCCCTCAATTTGTATCGAACTTCAATTTTTGCTGCGGACAATAGGCAGGCATATATTTTTATTTCCTAGAGAATTTTCTTTATTTGGTTAAGAAAATATCAATTCTTCTACAGATAAAATGTCATCAGTTCCTAACAATAGAGGCAATATTTTTCATAAGCAAACAAATATATTTTTTGGCTGTTGAGGAAAAAATAACTTTTGTATTTAAAGTGAGTCTTTTTTTCCATATGTTTTTTCTTTCAGGGCAAGCCCTAATACACATGTTTTCAATAGAAAAGAATACGTTTCTTCCTTACGAAATTACACTAATTTTCAAACAAACGTATATAGCTGGATTCTTGAAATTCGTTATATACAATCCTCTGGCCGTGTGGACGCGCCATATAAAGGCATTTTAGATTTGTATACCATTTGAGTCAAGTTTGCAGAAAATGAATGGATAAAAGTGGGAGAAACTGCTAATACTGTGGAATGCGGCCGATTTTAACACTTCTGATTTTTGCCCTTCTTATTTCTTCCATAGTTACATGGAGGGTTACAAAATAATTTCAAAACATCAATCCATGCCCATCCATGAAATTATAATGCCAATTAACTAAATAAAGCGTTACATTGAATATGATGAGTAGAAATTTGAAATTGAAACAGGAACTGGAAAAAATAAAGCATACTTTCAGACACTGAAATAATATTTATTCAACTATTAAAAGTCAACATTTCTTAATATGCAAATGCATTTACTTACTTGACAAGCCGCAAAAAAATCTCCCTCAAAAACAATCCATCCAACCAACCAGACATTGAATACAACTTCCTGGGTTTCCCTTTTGATATGGTTTCAGTATCTGTGGTCCTTTTCAATTTTCCTTACTTTCAATGCCTACATTAAGGAGGGCGATTTCATGTCGCATTTTTTGTTTGTTGATATTGAAATTTGAGTTATTGTAAGAAAATAAATTTCATTATTTGCTATGTACCAGGCGATAGAAAGACGCGAAAAAAACAAAACCGAATGTAAATACAGCGAAATTAATCTCTCAGGATTTGAAATTCGTTTGGGTGCGACAGAGAAAAAAGGACACAACACTGGGAGCGACACTGGCAATTTCCCTAATAGACAAATAAGTTTAAGGAATTATTGTTATTTTCTTCTGAGAAAAATTGGCGAGGCAAATATTTGGTAGACACTTAAATTGTTCTGCATCACTGACATTTCAAATTGGCTGGTGGGACAGTAAAGAATGGCAAGGCGAAAACACAAATTGAAGCATATAAAGAGTGATTTTTTTGAGGTTAGGATTTTCATGCATTAGTATTTGACAGATCACGTGGGATTTCAGACATGGTGTCAAAGAGAAAGATGCTCAGTATGCTTTGACATTTCATCATGAATCGTCTTACAAACGAACAACGCTTGCAAATTATTGAATTTTATTATCAAAATGCGTGCTCTGTTAAGAAAGTTCATTGCGCGCTTCCATTTTATGGTCAGTTTAATCGACCCACTGAAGCGGCTATTCGGGCTATTGTGACTAAATTTCGCACCAAATTTACATTGTTGGACATTAAACCACCAACACGCTTACGTAGAGTGCGAACTGAAGAAAATATCGCAGCTGTATCGGCCAGTGTTAATGATGACCACCAATTTTCGATTCGTCGCCGTTCGCACCAATTGGGTCTCTGTTACTCAAAAACGTGGAAATGCCAAAATTGGACTAAGCGGATGGACCACCTAAGACGCAGCCGCGGTCAACATTTAAATGAAATTATCTTCAAAAAGTAAATGTCATGGACCAATCTAACGTTTCAAATAAAGAACCGATGAGATTTTGCAAATTTTATGCGTTTTTTTTTTTAAAAAAGTTATCAAGCTCTTAAAAAATCACCCTTTATTAAGGAGTTGGGAAGTAAATCAAAGTGCAGCATGGTTTGGGAAAACAAATTAAACTAAACTTGGTTAAAATTTTGCAAACATTGAGGTTTGAATTTTATTAATTTTATATATTTTATAGGCAATAGATGGCAACATTCCTCAATACAAATTGTAAATCTCAATGGGAAGGTGAAACACAAATTGAGGCATATATTAAGGAGTTGGGAAAGAAATCAAACTAAACTTGGATAAAATTGTCAAAAACTAAGATTCTAATTTTATAGGCAATAGATTTTATGTTTCGGCTAAAACCATAGTATAGTTTAAGGAGTTTGGAAACACTTCAGAGCAAGGTTTGCTTTTATGAGTAATATTCAATTTATTTTTTATTTATTTTCAATTTATTTCTGCTGAAAAATCTATAAGATACCACTTTTAATTTCGTTATTCGTTGCCAAAAAATTCTAAATTCCAATGGGAAGTCTAAAAGAAATTGAAGCATATTTTAAGGAGTTTGGAAATACATTATCTTGTTAAACAAATTAAAATAAACTTTTAGTAAATTGTTGTACAGCGAGGTGTTAAGCATTGAGGCTTGTGTTTTATTAATTTTATATATTTATTTCGTAGTCAATAGATGTTATGATTGAGCTAAAATCAGAGTATAGTTTAAGGAGTTCAACAACACCACAATGTAAGGTTTGCTTTTAGGAGTAATTTTAAATTTATTTTTCAGATTTTTTAGTTGAAAATTCTATACGTTGCCAACGTTTAGTTTCGTTATTTGTAGCAAACAAATATGCACCGAAAAAATCCCGAGCAATCGTATTTAGCTGCTAATTACAAACCTTATTTTTTCTCAAGCCAGCCAAGGCACTACTTTTTATCTACTCTCGTGCTCAGATGAATGAACAAACAAATATCCCTCGAAAAATCCTAAATCTCAATGGGAAGTCTAAAACAAATTGAAGCATATTTTAGGGAGTTTGGACATAAATTATTTTGGGAAACAAATTAAACTAAACTTGTATTAAATTCTTTTACTGCGAGGTGTTAAGTATTTTATTAATTTTATATATTTTGTAGTCAATAGATTTTATGATTGAGCTAAAATCAGAGTATACTTCAAGGAGTTCGACAACAGCACAATATAAGGTTTGCTTTTAGGAGTAATATTAAATTTATTTTTCTGATTTTTTAGTTGAAAATTCTATGCGATGCCATCGTTTAGTTTCGTTATTTGTTGCAAACAAACATGGCTCGAAAAAATCCCGAGCAATCGTATTTAGCTGCTAATTACAAACCGAATTTTTTCTCAGGCCAGCCAAAGCACTTTTTCATATACTCTCGTGCTCAGATGAATGAACAAATATCCACATATATGTAGTGGCACAAAAACAACATGAACATTTGCAGTTATCTATATATATTTATATATATATGTATATATTTACAAACACTGTGTACTCGCTATCTATGAATATGCATGTTGTGAACGACCTACTTCGTTCATTCGTATCCGTATCCTGTTGGTATCACTGCTGAAATATCATTCATTCATTTCATATGAGCCCTGTGCAAGAGTACGAGTCTTTTTTTTGATGTTGAACTCTGTGCTGTTTACTCTTTGGCTGTCAATATTTGTTAAAGTCCTTAGCGTTCTTCTCTTCTCTTGTGTTGTGTTGTGTTCTCTGCTTTTTTGATGATGTGGCAGCTCCGCTGATGCCACTGATGAATTTGTTGTAGTTCATGTTGGTGCTGGATATTTTTATCTTTTTTTTTCGTTTTTGTTTTTGCTGGAACGTGTATATTCGAGGAGGCCTGAAACTATTTTCATTAAAATTTTGTAGAAATATTAGAAAAGTTTGTAAATTTTTATTGACTTTTTGCCATTAGAAACATAGTGGTAGTGGTTGTGTGTTGGGTGGACGGGGGGATGGGAGGTACGTAGAAATTGCTGTTCATTTTTGATGGTTATTTGTTTAGAGGCCTAAAGATATGCTAACGTTTTATTAAACATGATAAATCGCCCAGAATGTATGCTATGAAGTATATTGCCGTATGTACGAGTGAATGAGGGAATTTAATAACATTTCAATGCAAATAAATGGTGAATTAAAAAAGTGATATTCATCCTAAAAAATAATATTGCATTTTGGTTTTAATATTAGTTAATTTTTCAATATCTTAATGAGTTTGTAAAGAAGAAAGCTTGAGGTATAAAAGTGCTCAGGAAGTCATACCACAAATGTAATACCTTGAGGCGCTAATAAAGTTGAGCATTTATCAGAAAAGTACACTGGGGAGAAAATCCGTGTGACAAGACAATTTCAATTTAATTAATTTTCAATTAATATTGCCAACAATTCCCTCGGAAATTTTATAAGCAGGATGTATCTCAGAAACAAGTTCAATCGATGGCCTCCCTGCACTACAATGATAAACGATAGTAAAAATTGTTTATGGCAATTTTTTGTATTTTATATGATTTCTTTTGCACCAACAAAAATTGATTTTTTTTCGAAAAAAACTCCAAATATTTGGAGGTTGTTCCTAAGTGTAATTCACCACATTTCATTTATTTCTTTGTAATTCCAAAACAAGTGGCCAATTACAATTGAATTACAATATTCCTCAAAAAAATACGTATATTAAATGTCTTAAACATTTAACTACTAGTAGAAATTTGTAGACATAATTACCTTTAATTGTACATATAAGCGGGTGTCATCGGAGAGTACAAATATTAATGTTACCTAGAACGAAAATTGTAATTATAGTAAAAAATTTAAAAAATATATACAGTGTGTGACAAAACAATGGAAACTTAAAAAAAAAATAACGTTCTTCTATAACTTTATTGATCAACCGCTATAATTTTCCTGTGAAAATTAAAAACTAATTTGTCAATTGAATATTTTGTTTATGTATTTATTGAAATAAAGTTAAATATTAACATAAAATCTACTAACTTCAGGAAAAAATGAAAAATGAGATGATGTTAATTTTCAAGTCATCGGCAAAACATTGGAAACTTTCACTACGCAAAAATTAAATCACAGATTTTTTCTTTCAATATTTTGTTGGCTATCCATTATTTTTAAGCACTGCTTCACATTATCGAAAATTTCCATTTTGCCACTCCGTAGTTACGGCCCTTTGAGATCTACCTTGGTTGTGTAATTTTAGGTCCAAATGTTGCGATCTACTAAATTGCCAGAGATTTCCGATGGGGTTTAGATCAGGTGACTGAGCTGGCCATTTCAAAATCTTAACTGCACTCGACAGTAGCCACTCGGTTACTACCATGGAAGTGGCCTTTGGGTCATTATCGTGCTGCAATCTACTGATCAAGGGCATGTTTTCCACCGAAAATGGAATCATAAGGATTTGTCTGTATCCAATTCCAGTTAGAGTATCATTTACAACATGAATTGGACACATTCCATGGCCAGAGATGCCACCCCACACCATTTTATTGCAACCGCCAAATTTATTTGTTTCATTTGCATATTTTGTGTCCGTACATATTCTGGTCGTCGTACAAAAGCACTTCCATTATTACCTCTTATAATGTATTTGGACTCATCTGAAAAGAGGACAGAATTCCATTTTTGTCTGGACCAATTTATGTGTTCTTTGGCAAAATTTATGCGGGCGATATTAGTGGTTTCTTCACAGGACGATATTATTTAAGACCAGCCTCATCTGCTCTTCCTCCCACAGTCCGAGCACTGACTTCCAGTTTGAGATTGTTAATATCTTCCTTAGGCAGTATTTTCAAACTCTCTTATTAAATGGCTTCGAGATGTTTTGCGGGGCTTGCCGTACCACTGTTACGATATTTTTTAATTATTGTTGAAATTTTTGATTAATTCATAGAATATTTCAGACAAATTTCATTCTGCTTTAGACTTGTTTAGACTTATTCTTGTTTTTAATTCTTCCCTATAATTTACTCTTGCTATTATTTACTTAAACGAAATCGTGTAAAAGCGCTAATAATTTGATAAAGGTTAATATTGATTTATCTAGTTTTTGTACCAAAATAAAAAAAGAGAATAGAAGAATGGAAGAATACATTATATTTAGAAGTTATAAAGCATAGAAAAGTAGAATGAAGAAGTCTGTAAAAATCAACTCTGGAACGGAAATTTAAAAGTTTCCATTGTTTTGCCAACGCGACAGAAATAATCGAAATTTAAGATATGCATTTTTTCAAATTTTATTTGGTAGAATGAAATAAAATTGTTCTGTATTGAATGGAAATACACTGAACAAATATATCTCGAAAATGTCTAACTAAACAAAGATTAGTAAAAAGTTTCCATTGTTTTGTCACACACTGTATATCCATAAAAAAATTTTGCGTTGATTTTATGAATCAGTATTTTGTAAGTATTTTGGATGATTTCTATGTTATGTTCAGTATTTTAAAATACTTCATTTGATGTGTAATTTTTTTCTATTTAAGTTTAAAGAGTTTTATTTACAATTGGAAATTTCCGGCAATTTTTTCCCTAGAATATTTTAATCCTTGAATGTCCTTTTTGAATGGAGTTTTTTGATTTTCTCGAAAAGAGGGTCAAATTGACCCATAAAGAGAGGAGCTAGAAGGTGAAGATCTTTCACAAAACAGATCCTTATAACATTCCACAATATAGTTCTGACAGTAATAATTCTCTCAGAGATTAACACTTTTCTCGTTTAGTATAACACTGTGCAACAGGAAAAAATATATCCATATACGGACACCATTACGTGATAAAAGACAAAACTAGTAAATCAAAAAAAAATTTTTTTTTCAAATCCATGCTTTATGCAAGCAGAATTCTATTGGGCGTAGAAATTCTTTTTTAGTTATCTTTTGTAGAAGGAAGAATTACTGCAAAATTTCAGTTTTTTATCTGCCATAGAACGGCATATATTCGAAAATGGGTTTTAACTTCGTATGGGAGGTGCCACGCCCACATTTCCATTACCGCCCATTTTTGTCACAACTACGCACATTAATGCTAGATGCACTTACACAAAATTACAGTAGGTGTAATTTTGGTTTTAACTTCATATGGGAGGTGCCACGCCCACTTTTCCAATACCGCCCATTTTTGGCACAACTATGCGAATTGATGCTAGATGCACTTACACAAAATTTCAGCACTCTAGGTGTCATAGAACTGACAATATTCAATAATAGGTTTTAACTTCGTATGGGAGGTTCCACGCCTACTTTTCCAATACCGCCCATTTTTGGCACAACTATGCACATTGATGCTAGATGCACTTACACAAAATTACAGCACTCTAGGTGTCATAGAACTGACTATATTCAATAATAGGTTTTAACTTCGTATGGGAGGTGCCACGCCCACTTTTCCAATACCGCCCATTTTTGGCACAACTATGCGAATTGATGCTAGATGCACTTACACAAAATTTCAGCACTCTAGGTGTCATAGAACTGACAATATTCAATGATAGGTTTTAACTTCGTATGGGAGGTGCCACGCCCCTTTTTGGCACAACTATGCGAATTGATGCTAGATGCACTTACACAAAATTTCAGCACTCTAGGTGTCATAGAACTGACAATATTCAATAATAGGTTTTAACTTCGTATGAGAGGTGCCACGCCCCTTTGTCCAATTGGTCAAATTTTTCCATTTCCTTGTATTGTCATCGAAAATGATTAAGTGTGCAAAATTTGAGCAAAATTGGTTGAGAAAAAAGCTTTCAAAAATTGATTTCAAATTTTGTGGCACACAAACATATATAGAAAGTAACCTTATATAAAGCAAGGAAAAAAGACCCGTGTCGCCCAGCTTTGCCTAAAGTCATGCACTTTTTTATGGGCCTCGGTGTCATTTTTACAAAAAGTGATCATTTTCTCAGGCTCATATCTTGCAAACCGTTTGGAATTTGGTTTTTCTCTCAAGTCATCTTTCAGGTCAACATCGCAAAAATCTTCAGGAAATTCGATTTTTTTTAACCTTTTTCCCCTGTTCAGGTCCATAGGTAGCAAACCGTTCAAAATGCAAGGAACCAATCAACTTCAAAAATGTACCTAACATCTCAATAAACAACTCTCTAGAACATATGAACTTCCTAGGAATGATTCTTAACACCGTTTAGGTAGGAAAAATATAGACTGTTTCTGTTAATGGTCAGTCCGACTACAGTGCGTATGAGTGATATCATCCATAATCAACAGCACGTATACGTTTCCTACACACACATTAGAGCCTATAAGATTTGTTCGATGACATTTGCGATTTTGACCTTGAAGATGATTTTTTGATTTTATATATTTGTTCTTTATAAAAAGAGCCACAACTTTGCCTCTTTGAAAGTAAATCAAAATTACAAACGGTTTGCAAAATATGAGTCTGAGAAAATAATCAACCAAAAAAATTAAAATTTTGATCCACTGTAGAAAGAAACTCAGACCAGCTGGACTAGAAGTTTATTCTGCAAAAATGGTCCATTCAACATGCCCTTTCCGAATTACACTCTGTTCCAAAAATGCTAGTGGACAGTGTAATTTTCAATTACATGTTATTTTTTAATGACGTATTTTTATTTAAATTCTTCTCGTGTATACACAAAATATTTCCAATTCTTTGGATCAATAATAGTTTTATTTCTACTTTACATCCTTCTCGAATGCTTTTACGATAAAACTGTAGATTAAAGAAATTTTGAGAGTTATTCTCACTGAAATTAGCCGAGTTTTCAGAAAACCTTATTTCAAATGACGCCCGAACATGTACCTGCATTAAAATCTTTTCTTTTTGGGAAAATTTGTATTTAATAAGGTCGACTGAACAAAGTTCGAATGCCCAAATTATTGGGACTAGTACAGTTTTACTAAAACAGGGACCAGTATAGAATTTAATTTATCTTTTGTTGCTGTAGAAATTGTATCCTGAACGGAATAGAACTAATCTACTTTTGAATTCCGAAAAAGTGCTTTGGTCTCACCGAAGACTTCAACTTTTTACGAAATAATTAAACTTACTGAGAATAGCTGCGTTTTTCTGAAAATCACAAGACTGGGATCACGATTTTTCTTCATTTATTCCTTGTGCGAATAGGGCATCAACAATACATTTGTATCTTACTCTATCATCTACAATACTTTTAATATCATCCCAACTTTTATAACGCATTTAAACCTATTTATAGTGTTCTTCTACACGTCATCTTAGGGGGGGGGGGGGGAGAACTAGTCCAAACCAGTCCTATTAATGGAGTCAGAATGCTTTCTGAGAGTATGATTTCCTTTTTATCTGCCTTCCAACTAGATCCTCATTTATAATTTGCTACAGATAGTCGTATGTTAGTATTACATTTATTTAATCTATTCTCCTGGTGGAAACTTTAGGTACTTTCGTATCTAATAAAATTCACAGTATTTTCTGGATCTTGCTTTAGAGCCACTGATTTAGAGAAATAATCAAACAACTATGATTTATTAATTGACGCTACCCTATTATTGGGAACGACCACAAAGCCTTTTCAATATGTTGTCATGTTGTATAAATTTGTATCTTCTGGAAAATTTTATTACCAAGTAATTTAACTTCTGCCTAATATAAGTTTTTTCTGTTGTTTTTTTAGTAAAAACTCCACGTTGGGCGCCAGTTATATACACAGTAAATTGAGTGTAATTTACTGGCGCCTAAAAGTACGTTGTCTACAATAATATTAAATGATGTTATGCTATACTGAAATTATAATTTCCGATCACATTGATTCTTCAAATAGTAATGATAATAATTATTAGATGTTGTTCAAGGCACATGAAAATTTAAAATTTATATTTTAATCATTTTGTGGCAGTTTTGTACATGAATTCTTGCTTCTTTCAATTGAAAGTCCACGTTGAACGCCAGTTTTGCGCAATTTTGATTTTATTAATTGAATGCCCAAGTTCAGAGCAAGATTTGCAAATTAAATCTTACTTTTTTGAATTGAAAGTCCACGTTGAACGGCAGTTTTGCGCAATTTTGATTTTATTAATTGAAAGCCCAAGTTCAGAGCAACATTTGCAAATTAAATCTTCCTTTTTTCAATTGAAAGTCCACGTTGGAATCCAGATTGTCAATTAAATCTGGATTTTTCAATTGAAAGTCCACTTTGGGCGTCAGCTTTACAATTAAATCGGGATTTTTCAATTGAAAGCCCCCGTTGGGCGCCAGTTTTGCAATTAACTTTTGATTTTACTAATTCAAAATCCACGTTGGACGCAGATTTGCAAATTAAATCTAATTTTTTTCAATTGTAAGTCCACGTTGGAATCCAGATTGTCAATAAAATCTGGATTTTTCAATTGGAAGTCCACTTTGGGCGTCAGCTTTACAATTAAATCTGGATTTTTCAATTGAAACCCCCCGTTGGGCGCCATTTTTGCAAAATTTTGATTTTATTAATTGAAAGCCCAAGTTCAGCGCAAGATTTGCAAATTAAATCTTACTTTTTCTATTGAAAGTCCACGTTGGAATCCAGATAGTCAATAAAATCTGGATTTTTCAATTGGAAGTCCACGTTGGACGCCAGCTCTGCAATAAAATCTAGATTTTTTCAATTGAAAGTCTACATTGGTCGCCAGATTAGCAATTAAATCTTGCTCATATCAATTGAAAGTCCACATTCGACGCAGATTTGCAAATTAAATCTTACTTTTTTCCAATTGAAAGTCCACGTTGGAATCCAGATTGTCAATTAAATCTGGATTTTTCAATGGAAAGTCCACTTTGGGCGTCAGCTTTACAATTAAATCTGGATTTTTCAATTGAAAGCCCCGTTGGGCGCCATTTTTGCAAAATTTTGTTTTTATTAATTGAAAGCCCAATTATAGCGCAAGATTTGCAAATTAAATCTTACTTTTTTCAATTGAAAGTCCACGTTGGAATCCAGATAGTCAATTAAATCTGGATTTTTCAATTGGAAGTCCACGTTGTGCGCCAGCTCTGCAATAAAATCAGGATTTTTCAATTGGAAGTCTACATTGGTCGCCAGATTAGCAATTAAATCTTGCTCATATCAATTGAAAGTCCACATTCGACGCAGATTTGCAAATTAAATCTTACTTTTTTCCAATTGAAAGTCCACGTTGGAATCCAGATTGTCAATTAAATCTGGATTTTTCAATGGAAAGTCCACTTTGGGCGTCAGCTTTACAATTAAATCTGGATTTTTCAATTGAAAGCCCCGTTGGGCGCCATTTTTGCAAAATTTTGTTTTTATTAATTGAAAGCCCAATTATAGCGCAAGATTTGCAAATTAAATCTTACTTTGAAGTCTACATTGGTCGCCATATTAGCCATTAAATCTTGCTTATATCAATTGGAAGTCCACGTTGGGCGCCATTTTTGCAATAAAATCTGGAATTTTCATTTGGAAGTCCACTTTGGACGCCAGCTCTGCAATAAAATCAGGATTTTTCAATTGGAAGTCCACGTTGGGCGCCAGCTCTGCAATAAAATCTGGAATTTTCAATTGGAAGTCCACGTTGGGCACCAGCTCTGCAATAAAATCTAGATTTTTTCAATTGAAAGTATACATTGGTCGCCATATTAGCAATTAAATCATGCTTATATCAATTGAAAGTCCACGATCGGCGCAAGATTTGCAAATTAAATCTAGCTTCTTTCAAATAAAACTTTACGAAGCAATTTTATTACAATCTGACTATCAATACAGACAATTAAGACAATTGTTGAGTACTTCCTCCTTCTCCTCCGCCTATTTTCAAATGTCTTCCCTACAGTTAAGCACATTGCGAAGCATAATTTATGCCATTATTTTATTATGCCGGTGGTGAGTTCCCCAATTGCTTCCTTCACACCTTGTGGTTGTTGCTGCTATTTTTTAAACTTTCTCCAAATTTGTTACCAATATGTTTGGTTGGATTTACTTTGCCAGAAAACGAAAATGCAAAAAATAAATAAAGAAGTTTTGTTGGGTTTCTTCAATATTTTATGAGTCAAGTTTTGCTGTTTGGCAAACGTTAACACCTCGATGTACGAACGATACATTACCGGCTTTCGAAGACGGCTGTATGTGTGCGTGCATGTGTGTGTGTGTGCGAACACTTGTTAAGGAAACGGAAGTGGCAAACTAAGGTTATATTTTTCCTTAAACACTCAACAATTCACAGACACAAACACACACACACATACAGGACGCACTGTACTGTACTCAGTCACAGGGATATATTACTTAGATCCTGTTGCTTTTCCAAAGGCAATGGCAAGGTAAGCGCAGCATATGGTTGTTGCTGTTGTCGTTCAGCATCAACGTCGGCGTCATCGTCCTCGTCTTTGGTTGGTGTTTTAAAACATTGGGCGAGAAGGTGTAAAAGGCAATGAAGCATTGAATATTATACACACGCCGCCTGTGTAAACCAACAAGTCTATGTTCGGTTAGTTGGGCACCACCACCAACAACAACAACAAACAACAGCATCGACTAGAAGACGATTTATATCCCAGGCAACGCAAAACACAGGCATACACGCGTCAACCTTCCAGCCTTATAGGAGCTCTTTATGAATAAGTTCAAGTGGGGGTGGGGAGGGGTGTGCGTCAGGATGTATAAACTATGGGAGCACTCCAGCCGCTGCCGCCAACATCAATGAGGCAAAAATTAAACAATGCAAAAGATTAAGTGCAGATTTGGGACTTTATCTGCTTGTGCCATAAATTGGTATTTAAGGATACCCCACAAAACACAAACACAACAAAAACAAACACACACACAGGCACACATGCAGCCACACTCGAACCTACTCCCATTCCCGGACACTTATAGTCATTTATTTATAACTATCACACACATAAGTTCATCCATACATGGACACTGGGAAAAAATGAAGAATAAAAGTTGTTAAGGTATTAGTGAGGATCTCCTTCCGTTTCCACATCCATTCATACATGTAAGTATGCGTATGCGTGTGGCTGTGCGGTGAGTTATTGTTGTTGTCATTGTCGTGGTTTCAATGGTTATGTACACGTATCCACACACACACACATGCACATGCATCTACCCACTAATACTGTCAAACACTTGAAAAAGTAGTTTTTTTCTCTTTTTCTTTCTTTCTTTGGCCAAAGCTTTCTTCTCTTCTTGTTGTGATATTTAATAGATATTGGTGTAAAATACATAAAAAAGTTTGCTAAACTTTTTTCCCTCATGTCCTTGTAGCTTATAAATACTTAGTTACGTACACACGCTGCCATCTCTATGTATGTAACCTGGCCACAATTACATGATGTTCTTCTTGCGTTCTTTGTTTATTTGCGAATTCAGTAGGAGCGAGAGCGAAACACAACAACTTTTATATTCTTTCCATAACCAAGATTAATTGCAAATGGTGTAATGGCATATGTTTTAGTCAAGAGAAGCAGAAGAAACAACAAAAGTTTCTCTCAAGAAACTTCGGCAAATGAAAATTATAAATAAGGAAATTGACAATTGCTGAACAAGGACATGACTACACAAAGGAAATAAATTTAAAAAAAACATAAGTCTGGCTTTGATTCTCTTTTATAAAGAATAGGTAGACATCATGTCCCAATTAAGGTTGAAAAACTGAAAATTTTTCAAGAAATTCTGGCAGAAATTAGTTAAAATTTTATTTTAAGTTTCTCAAAGCAAGTGCATTTTTTGTAAAAGAAAATAATTGCTTTTTAGTTTATGCCAACTTTAATCAAATATTTAAGTTAATTTCAATCACATTTATAATAAAAATTTCCAAATTTCGATTGAAACATAACGTTGAGAAGCATAGGGCCGTTTTGTTTTTATTTAACACAAATAAAATACACACGAAATTCTCAAACCTAAATTATGTGAACAAATATTTGAAGTTTAAAAATTTAACAACTTTACTTGAGAGTTAAGTAAATTTGTGACAAATCCAAGTTTATTTCAATCATATTTATAGCAAATAAAGTTCGGCAAGGTCGAATATTATATACCATCTACCAAGCAGTGTATTTCAAAATATTAGAGGCCATCGACTTCACATAGAATTGCGATATTTGTTAAATAAATTGTTTAAGTTCGAATTAAAATTAATTAATAAATTTTAAAGACCCCTTGTATACCTTATAAGGTGAGTCTACAAAAATGTTTTTTACAGTATAATCGTCCATGTCTATATAGATCTAAACAAGTCTTCAAGTGTATTCACGCCAGTAATATTAAAAAAATCCTAAATATTAGAGACCGATTTCGTCCATTTTTCGATTCAAAGCTTTCACACAGTCAGAGTAAGTATGCATATCGAAATTCACTACACCTACAGTCGATTGGTTGGTTCCATTTTTATCCTGAAATCCCATTATCATTCGCGTTAATAGTACACGCTTATTATTACGCTTCTAGCCCATTGTTTGGCACCAGTTTTAAGTCGTTTATCCCATTTTGTCCTTAATTGGAGAAAACATTTTATTTTGGGCGTCTACGAAGTCATAAATTGTATTTCACGATTCTAGCTGCAGCCGTTTGATTGGTACCATTTTTATCCCTTTTCGACGTGTCGTTTTCTCTAAAAGTATTTTTTTTTTTCAAAAAAATTCCTTGATTTTGCGCAACTTCAAAATCAGAGGAATGCTATGCAATTTATCCATTCTGGACCATATAGACCCTAAAAGTACGAATATCGAGGGATCGCTTTATTGTTCGTGTCTACGCTGCCAGAACGAAGTATAAATCAATTTTCATTATTCTAGCTGTAGTTGTTTGTTTTGTACCATTTTTATCCCCCGTTTCCCTAAAATTACAAATTTCGAAAATTCAGTGGAATGTGCTCAACGAATTTTATTATTCTAGCTGCAGCTGTTTTATCCCTTTTTACAGATTTTCTCCCGTAAAAGTATAAATTTCGAAAAATACGATTATCTAGCTATTGTCCGTACACTGGTACCATTTTCATCCCCTTTTGCCCCATTTCATCTCCTAAAAGTATGGATTGATTTATATTAGGTGTCCACGCTATAAGTATCAAGTAAAGAATATTAATAACGTAAATAATATCAATAAATCTGGACCGATTTCGTCCAACCAATCTACTCGGACGTCCTGAGCCAGGACTGGAAAGGTACTCTCTCGTTTAGATTTAGATGCTGGACATAGCTAAATCATCATAGATTTTTATGAGGATCAGGAATATATACACTTTATATGGTCTCAAGTCGATATTTAAAGGAGGTACACCCTCATCCTATGGTGGAGGATATAATAAATCTCGATTTTTCAATTAAAACCCCTTAAGAATGCTGTCTATAACGATATTAGTTGTTGTTTTGCTATATTGATTTCATAGTTGTCAATGAGTTCGATTCTATATTAAATTTGCAATTAAAATCGTTGATATTGATATATAAATATATTGATATTTTCTCAAAGCAACTGAAACATTTACGAGTTTAATTTAAATTTATTTATTTTATATTTTCAATCAATTCGTGTTTCTAAAGCTTTTGTAAAAAATCTTCTTATCTTTTCAATGGAAACTTCAGTTGCAGTATGGTTGAGTAAACTACTGAAAGTATTTTTTGCAATTTAATAACCTCTAAAAGTATGCTGCCTATAATAATAGTGTATTCAATCAATTTATTAATTCAATTAAAATCTATGTCCAAATTAAAACATGAAATAATAATAATTATTAATAATTAATTAATTATTTGGAGTTTCTCGAAGCAACTGAAAAAATTATAATTTTAATTTTTAATTAGGAAATAAAAGATTGTCTGCCAAATCCTAGACAGATTAATCATATATGGGTGATTCCACGTAAAGTGACCCTTTTTTCGACAAAATTTTAAAATCAATTTATGATTTAAAAAACACCGATAAACATTCGTAATGTTTATACTTCTCATAACACATTTTGTTGATTATATTTCAAAGAAATAAATAATAAATAAATAATAACAACAATGGGTTCTTTCATTTCCTTTTCCAGACATAGACTGGTGTCGTGTAACAGGATTTCCGTCAAAATGTCACACCAGTTACAATTTGAATATCCTATATTTTCTATATTCATAAAGAGATGTCGATAACGTATAATTTTGAAGAAAGTGTATGAACTACTCTTTTGATTAGCAAAAAATTAATAAAGGCATGTAATGGAAGAACATTTCCGAATTCAAGAAAATAAGTAAAGCCTCAAGATTTTTTTCAAAGTCAATGTCACAGCCGTGACGCTCTAGTTTGTTGTATATCTCCAATATTTAAAACTCAATATCCCATATTTTCTCTTGAACAAAAGAGTGATCTTCACAGGTTATCCTCAGAGTACTAATAAGACAATCTGAGCTCCTAGTAGTAAAGATTAAACCTATATCGCCTCAGAGAACGGGTAAGACTAATTTAGTGTGCCCTTAAGTGTAGTACAAATGTTTTATGGACTTTACAATAGATCCTCAAGAGATTATAAATCCTTCAAAGAAAAATATATAACAAATAGCGACCGAGCTGAGACCAATATAAATAACCAATACCATAGTGTTGTAGTTCCCCATACTACAAATGGCGCCCGAGCTGAGACTGATGTGAACAAACAGTACCAAATACTGGAAGTATACTTTAAAACTGAAGCATAAGTGGTTTATTCACCATGGGAAGCTTAGTACAGCTCATTGATTGATATAAGCTATCCTTATTTCATCCTGAATGTTTGTGGGATTATTCATATTTTTAAACCATCCACACATTTCAGTTTCAACCTCGAATAAGACCATCATATTATTTAGCATATGAGTAGAGTAGAAATGTTCGAAACCGGCTCTAGTCAGTAGGTCTCTTTTACCGAGTTTCTCCATATCCCTTTATTTGCATTTTTAAATAAATTAAAGCCTTTGATGTACTATTTACTCAACTCTCTTGGAAATAGCTTATATTATATCAAAATTGTTCGATCATCCGTGTATCTCCCACAGTCTTCAATGATTTTAACTTGGACCAAGAATGAATGTAACCTTCTGGTATTGTTTATTGCTTAATTTTTATAAGATCAAGTTATTATGCTACCAGAAAGATCTTGATCGCTTTGATCTAAAATTTAATAATACCCTCTAATGATGTTAGGCGGGTCTGGTGAAAACTTGAATCTAACACTTTAATAAATACATTGAATTCGTATCAAATGCTTTGAGATGACTTTTTTCCATTGTATGGAGAATATTTTCCAACCAATATGAAGCCTATTTTTAGGCAAAAACCTGCCTACAAATAACTGACTCACGTTGTTCTGTTAGCCAAGGCATACATACGTATCTATTATTCCATTATTATGTGATCAGAAAAACTTTATTTAATAACCGATATTATCTGCAAGTTTCTCGTTCATTATTAAATTATCATTTCGTTAACATTGTTAACCCAGGCGCCACTTAATCATGTCAATGATTTATAAGGCTTTTTAGACAAGGAAACACCCCCCCCCCCACATCCCACCAAACACACACCACGCAGAAACTCAGCAGACATACTCGAGACCAAGGCTGTTGTGAGGCAATAGCTCAATACAAGGCATAACAAGAACAACAATAGCAAAGAATCGGTAATAACTCCCCAAGTATAGCTTTACAATCACATAAATCAACAACAAAAACAGAATGGCAAAAAGAAACCGAAATGATTTATATGATTATCAACGACTAACACTACACTACTTCCATACAGAACTACTCCCCAACTCCTTCTGCCGGCCAGCATTTGAAGGAACCAAGGCAATCCAGAATGAAGCCAAAACACCCACTCACCACCCATATGCTGCCGGCTGACTGCCAATGGAGATAATCACAAATGTATAGGAAAAATATTAAACAATCATAATAAAAGCTTTTGTTGTGAAGAAGAAAGGCGAACCACACAAACAATTGAAGATAATATTGATACTTAAGGAACACACATTTGCAGGGAGGTACGGGGAAAAACTCCAGCAAATAATCAAGTAATCAAAACAGGAAGCAGGAAACGCACCCACTCACACACTTACTCGCACAGCACTCAATAGCTAACACTAAATTATAATTCCCGAGCATATGTAGTTTATCTCAGCCGAAGAGGAAATGTAATTGTTGAAATAAAAAGGAAACAGAAAAAAAACAGGTGGTTTCAATAACTACTCCCTCTCTGCACTCCAGCCAGGATTCTTTAACTTTAACCTCAGACATAATAATTTCCCTGCTGATCCTGGCAAACACTGAACTTTGTATAATATCAAACAACATATGCGCGCTGAATGTTCTACTCCTCGCCTTCGTCTTGGTTTGTATGTCTTTTGGCTTTTACGTTAATAAGTTTGCTTTTGCTTTGCCTTGCCACAAGGATTTGTGACGAAGGACGCAGCGCAGAGTATGCGAGGATTCCCAGGTACTGCACCACGTAAGACTACATAAGTTTTTGGGGAAATAATGAAGCCAAACACTCATCATAATCATTAATAAGATTTATAGACTTTGAAGACATTACCGAAGACAAATACTCGAGGAGTCTTGCGCCAACTCTTGTCTCCAATAAAAAAGTAGATAGAATTTCACAAATTCTATACACTTACATACATGACGCAAGTTATATAGTGAGGTGAATAAAGTTTTTCCTCAGCGTGTGGGAGTTATTAACTTACATGATGTTGTATGAATGGAAAAAGAATAAATAATTTTTTCTTCATCCACAGATTCTGTGACAAGTTCATTCATTGTTCATGGGCATCTAGGATAAGGAAGTTTATTGAGAGTCCTTAAGATAAAGAAGTCTCAGTAAAAGGGGAGGGGGAATAAATTCCATAAGCGAAGTTACTACGAAAATGATTCGAAATCGTATTGTTTAGATGAAACATAATATTGCGGCAACTATCATATTCGAATTGCGGAAGTAACCTCAATTGGAAAAGTCTGTGCGACCAGGGAACTAATCACGGCCTCCGAAATCGATAAATGCGCCTTTTTATTTTAAAATAGACATAAATCTCGACAAAAATTATTCAAAATTTTTATATATTTATTTATACTTCTTTCTCAGGAAATAAAAATTGATTTCGATCGTAACTTTTCACAATCGAATACCGTGTTTAGCTTCCAAAGCGATACTACAAAGAACTAATTCCGGACGATAAATCGGCGATATTGTCAGCTTATAAGTCAGATGATATCGCCAAAATATCACCTGGAAGACAGAAATGATATATCGTCAGTTAACCACGTAGAAGCCAGAAGATCGTAGTCATCTAAAGAGTGATTTTTTTGAGGTTAGGATTTTCATGCATTAGTATTTGACAGATCACGTGGGATTTCAGACATGGTGTCAAAGAGAAAGATGCTCAGTATGCTTTGACATTTCATCATGAATCGTCTTACAAACGAACAACGCTTGCAAATTATTGAATTTTATTATCAAAATGCGTGCTCTGTTAAGAAAGTTCATTGCGCGCTTCCATTTTATAGTCAGTTTAATCGACCCACTGAAGCGGCTATTCGGGCTATTGTGACTAAATTTCGCACCAAATTTACATTGTTGGACATTAAACCACCAACACGCTTACGTAGAGTGCGAACTGAAGAAAATATCGCAGCTGTATCGGCCAGTGTTAATGATGACCACCAATTTTCGATTCGTCGCCGTTCGCACCAATTGGGTCTCTGTTACTCAAAAACGTGGAAATGCCAAAATTGGACTAAGCGGATGGACCACCTAAGACGCAGCCGCGGTCAACATTTAAATGAAATTATCTTCAAAAAGTAAATGTCATGGACCAATCTAACGTTTCAAATAAAGAACCGATGAGATTTTGCAAATTTTATGCGTTTTTTTTAAAAAAAAAGTTATCAAGCTCTTAAAAAATCACCCTTTATAAACAGTATGCTCCTCTCAGTGTGTAAAAAATTGTATATAGTATAGCTCATTGATTTATATAAGCTAACCTTATTTTATCTTGGATGTTTGTGGGATTATTTATATTTGAAACCATCCAGATATTCCACTTTCAATCCCGAATAAAGTCATCTGATATTATTCAGCATATAAGTAGACTGTTCGGAACCGGCTCTAGATAGTAAGTCTCTTTTAGCGAGTGTATGATTATATCTAACACATGATCATTACGAATGAAAAGTTCCTCCATATTCCATTCGGGATTATTTGAATTTTTAAATAAATTAAAACCATTGATGATTTTAATAAATTTTCTTGGAAATATCTTATATTATATCAAAATTGTTCGATCATCCGTGTATCTCCCAAAGTCTTCAATGATTTTAAGGTGGACCTAGAATGAATGTAACCTTTTGGTATTGTTTATTGCTTAATTTTTATAAGATCAAGTTATTCTGCTACCAGAAAGATCTTAAATCGCTTTGATCTAAAATTTAATAATACCCTCTAATGATGTTAGGCGGGTCTGGTGAAAACTTGAATCTAACACTTTAATAAATACATTGAATTCGTATCAAATCCTTTGAGATTGAGACCACGTAGAAGCCAAAAAAGCATTTTTCATATTTTTTATATTTAATTTCAATCAAAATTAATAATTACACGAAATGGTTAATGAAGAACTACAATGACAACACAAATGATAATAAAAATGACTCTTACATACCATTAGTTGCAGAAATGAAGTTATAATTTTAAATCGATGACTTATTCCAAGTAAATTTGTACCAGTTGTCTTCTCAACTGTTCATTTGTTAATAAGTTACTATTGTAGTCATTGAACTGAAGTTTATTTACAGTGGGAATGTAGGCAACAAGGACACAGGTTCGGACTGAGTCTTACTTCGTTCATTAGTCTCGCGATTGTCATCTGTCGTATTTCCCCCTATAGTCTTCAAGTCAGTCAGCTCTTATAAAATACCTGAAGTATTTCTAATAGAAATACAATTTTTCATTTATATTTCCAAAACATTCATACGAAATATCAGAACAAAATAATTTGTTGTCTACATCGCTCATATTTCTGTAAGATGATAAAGGGAAAATATTATTTCGATAAGTTTCTTCAAAATGTTAAGTGCAAGTTATTGTCGCAATATTCTCTTGTTAGTATATCTTCCATATGTTTATAGGGAAGAGACCTTTACACACAAACTAATACATATTTATAATGAGAACATAAGGTGTGGAATTATGTCGTAAGTCCTGCTGATTGTGAGCACTGAATTATGGAAGAAACGTAAAAAAGATTACATGTTTCTTTACAAGAATAAATAGAAGCACGATCGGTGGGGGCAATAAATACACGTCGACCGCTTCACTAGCTAGCGTGGCGACCAAGCTGATCGGCCAGTATAAATTAACAGCATAATGTCGCGATGCATATTAAAAGTGACGTCCGAAATAAATTAATGAATAAACAATATCAAGGCCTAGAGGTATATTACAAAACTGAATATTATAACTGGCGTTCGACCAAGGATAGCACCACAAAGTCGCTCTGCATATTGAAAGTGGCGCCCGAGCAGGGAGCTATAGATATAAATAGTAGTAATAGCGAATCTACTACAAAATTAAATATTACAAGTGGTCGACATTCTGACTATGCTCGGGTCTACTACAAACCTAAATATTACAACTGGCGGCCGAGCAAGGACAACACAATAATCTCGCTGCTCATATTACTAGTGACATCCAAGCTGCTGGAAGTCTGCAGGTAATCTACTACAAAATAGAATATTACAACTGGCGCCCGAACAGGGACCTAAATGAATAAACAGTAGCTAAAACTGGAGGTTACTTCTACAAAAAACTGAAGCATAACTTACGTCATAACTTGCTCACAATGCGTTTGCATTGGTAAATTGAACAAATTGTAAAAAAGGCTAAAAAGCTTCCAATCTCTAGACCACAAAATTGATTGGATATGATCAAAGTAGAATTATACTGTGAATTCAGAACATATCAGATGGAAGACCATTCATATTTCCCTGAATCTATTGCCTAGCAAACACTTGAAAAGTTTTGACATCTTAATTCGGAGTCGATTGATATACAGGGTTTTCCAACAAGAGGTGTTATTTTGAATCACCCGGTATTTCGATAGCTGTCACTTTTGAAGCTTTTATTCTTTGACATTTGACAAGTAGAAACTACGCCATTACTAAAAATGGTACGATACAACGCATTGAAGTTATTAAAATTCTTGAATGAAAATGATCGGGAATTCCATCAAAAAATCATCTTGACTGATGAGGCCCATTTCCAGCTCGGTGGCTACGTCAACAAGCTAAATTGCCGCATCAGGGGCTCGCAAACCCAAAAGTTATAGAAGCCTCTCCATCCTCATCGTGTGACTGTTTGGTGCGGTTTATGGGCCGGCGGGGTCATTGGACCTTACTTTTTCGAATTGGACCTTACTTTTCGGTTGGATCAACAGTTACGGTGAATGGATTGCGCCATCGTGAGATGATTAATGGTTTTTTATGGTCGGAGTTGGATGGTATTGATCTGGGCAACGTTTACTTTCAACGTGACGGCGCTACGTGCCACACAAGCAACGAAACCATTGCTCTTTTACGGGAAAAGATTCCGGACCGTGTTATCTCTCGAAGAGGTGATCACAATTGGCCACCAAGATCTTGTGATTTAACACCTGGCGACTTCTTCCTTTGGGGCCACGTGAAAGATAAGGTCTACGCCAACAGCCCAGCATCGATTCAAGACCTCAGAGATAGAATTCGTGAGGCCCCATAAAACGCTTAAAATTCGTCAGAATGATAAAAACGATGCAAAAATACTAGATTTTCCATTTTTTCCAAAAAAAAAAATACCCGAATTCCCAAAGTGGGGAAAATATGTTCCAAAATTGGGGATTTTTTTATTCAAATGGTCGATATGTTTTTTTACATTTTTATCTGTTTTGATGAATTTTATGTATTTTTATTGAACTTCAATTCGTAAAATAAGGAGAGATGTGAAACGGAATGACCAAAACTTCTATTTTTTGTGTCACTTGATCGTAATGCCGGATGTGTATCGCTTTTTATCAATACTTACATAGTATTTCTTCTACCGATATTAGTAGTCTTATCTCGGATGTGAGGATATTTGACAGAGAAAAGTTACTTTCTTGGAACATTCACATATTTGTTGTCGATTGGCAGTTGAACACGTTGTAGGAGGAATGGTCGGAGAACGGACTAATATCTGAATTATGATATTCAGAAATTACAACTCCTTATAACACTTCCGCTAACACAATGAATTGAACTTATAGGGAACATGCCTTATGGGTTGGCAAACAAATCCGAAATTTTATCTCAAAAAATAAAAAAAATCATAAAACAACATTAAATTCTGAAGGTCAACATCTAAGGAATTTAGACAATATTTTTGATATTTTAACTGTGCCATTGAAAGTTTTAGTATTACCAAATTTTATTGAGAACAAACATTGATAGTAAATTTTTATATAACGATATACTGCTAGTAAAATGGTCCTAGTGCATTACATAAATCTTATTTTACTAAAAAGACAATTTTCTTTTCATATTAATTATTGAAAAGAAAATTCCCTTTTTTTGAACACACCTAAAAAAGTTTATTTGGGGTTCCACTATGCAAATATCTTGATTTCAGTATAGTTAGGCAGATGTTGTCTACAAGATTTTCAATTCAAATGTTGTCACACTTTATGTGAGAAACTCCTCAGCTTCATCAGAAGCTATAAATATTGTTGCCAGGTGACTATGGTTATGCATCATTTGAAGGCCACAAATAACACCCCTTAACTCAACTCATTCTACTCATCTTTCCCAGCACTACACTTTGGTAATAATAGTAAAATGTAGTTAATAATGGCACTGTTGCCACTGATGCCGTCGCTGCTGCTGCTATTCCTCCTGATGATGATTACAAAGATAATGGCAAAGATGATGATACATAAAAAAGCGAAAACTGCGTACACTTATGGCTATAAGTGTATGTACATATATATAGACGTGATTATAACAGCCACTCATATGTAGGTGGGTAGTTAGGTTAGTGAGCTGCCGGCAAGGTGTGGTTGGAATGGGGTGGTGTGATGTGATGTGTTGGTGGAGATTTGCAAGACTTGGCATTATCTTTATAAGCATAATGGTTATATTAGTTTATTAAATATGCTTTAATGACATTTATTTATGTTACAACTTCCTAACATGACATATGAGTTCGTTTCAACGCCAACTACGACGCAGTAGCTGGCAATGCTATTGTTACATAGCTGAGAGGCGCGAGACGAGCAGCGAAAGCAAGCATACTTTTAGGCGGTGAAAGGTGTAAAACTAAACTTGTTTATTACCACGCCTGTATATGTTGTATATGCTTAAAAATGCATAAGATTTTTCACGTGTTGCCGTAATTATAAATAATATTATCATTAGGGATTTAAATGTTCAACAACTCAGCAATATTTGCCAGTAATGGCTTGGCTCGGCGCTACTCATTCAAAGCCAACCACACGGCCGATATTTGTAAAGTTCAGCATTATTTTAACTGCGTTTTTTACAAACCAATTTAAATTTTATTACTTTAGTCTTTTGTGCGGCGTGCCGGAGTGAGTGAGTGTGTGCTTGTGCTTGTGTTATTGCTGATATAGTAAATCAAATATTCACAATTATTGCCCGTTTTTATGGCATCAATTTCCGCATTCGCCAGCCTTTCAGGCACTTTCTTCCTCTCTTTCGTTCGCTTTTTTCCCTTCAACATATTCAACATTCAAATAAATTTTAATGTTCAATTGTTGGTGTTGCATGTAACCAAGGTGAAAATTATATGGCTGTATTTTGTGTAGCATACCTCCAAGGCGGGCGCACTGAAGTGGCTGTGAGTATGTAAAGCGGGAGTGTGCAGGCATTCAGGCAGGCAGTCAGACCGAGAGACAGACTTACCGAATATTGCCATTTGCCATTACGCGCGTTATGCGTTGCACTCAAGCAGACAACATTAAAATTTTATTTTAATGTCATCGAGCGCTGATTTACTACACTTATCCTATATTGAAAACTGTGAAGAAATGCAAGGGGGAGGTGGAGAAGAGGGGGACCATTGGAAGATTCATGGCAAGACTGATACATACTTCTTTAGCGCAGACAAGGATGTTAAGGAACGTTGAACGACAACAAAAAGAAGCAACAACAAACAACTGACAACAAAGAGAGAGAGAGAGAAAGCGTAAGGCAGCCATAAAACACTGAGAGAAATTTCGATGACTTTTACCCAGTGTATCCAAGAGTCTTTCTAGACTATCCAAAAGTCTTTGTAAACTATCCAAAAGTCTTTGTAGACTATCCAAAAGTCTTTGTAGACTATCCAAAAGTCTTTGTAGACTATCCAAGAGTCTTGCTAGACTATCCAAGAGTCTTTCTGGACTATCCAAGAGTCTTTCTGGACTATCCAAGAGTCTTTCTAGACTATCCAAGAGTCTTTCTAAACTATCCAAGAGTCTTTCTAGACTATCCAAGAGCCTCTCTAGACTATCCAAGAGTCTTTCTAGACTATCAAAGAGTCTTTCTAGACTATCCAAGAGTCTTTGCAGACTATCCAAGAGTCTTTCAAGACTATCCAAGAGTCTTTCTAGACTATCCAAGAGTCTTTCAAGACTATCCAAGAGTCTTTCTAGACTATCCGAGAGTCTTTCAAGACTATCCGAGAGTCTTTCAAGACTATCCAAAAGTCTTTCTAGACTATCCAAGAGTATTTCTAGACTAATCAAGAGTCTTTCTTGACTATCCAAGAGTTTTTCTAGATTATTCAAGAGTCTTTCTAGACTATCCAAGAGTCTTTCTAGACTATCAAAAAGTCTTTCTAGACTATCCAAGAGTCTTTCTAGACTATCCAAGAGTATTTCTAGACTATTCAAGAGTCTTTCTAGATTATCCAAGAGTCTTTCTAGACTATCCAAGAGTATTTCTTGACTATCCAAGAGTCTTTCTAAACTATCCAAGAGTCTTTCTAGACTATCCAAGAGCCTCTCTAGACTATCCAAGAGTCTTTCTAGACTATCAAAGAGTCTTTCTAGACTATCCAAGAGTCTTTGCAGACTATCCAAAAGTCTTTGTAGACTATCCAAGAGTCTTGCTAGACTATCCAAGAGTCTTTCTGGACTATCCAAGAGTCTTTCTGGACTATCCAAGAGTCTTTCTAGACTATCCAAGAGTCTTTCTAAACTATCCAAGAGTCTTTCTAGACTATCCAAGAGCCTCTCTAGACTATCCAAGAGTCTTTCTAGACTATCAAAGAGTCTTTCTAGACTATCCAAGAGTCTTTGCAGACTATCCAAAAGTCTTTGTAGACTATCCAAGAGTCTTGCTAGACTATCCAAGAGTCTTTCTGGACTATCCAAGAGTCTTTCTGGACTATCCAAGAGTCTTTCTAGACTATCCAAGAGTCTTTCTAAACTATCCAAGAGTCTTTCTAGACTATCCAAAATTAAAGGGAAGGAAGTCGGCCCAAATAACGTGTCCAATACTGTTGAACAAAATAGTATGTGCTTTATTCCCACAAGGAGAACCAGCCGCGGACGATAGTCCTGATCAACCAGTAGGGGACTCCGTAGAAGTGACAGAGGACGAAGTATTAGGTTTATGCTCAAAGATTGGTGACACAAAGGCACCGGGACTAGACTGCATTCCCAACAGCGCTTTAAAGTTGGCGTTAAAGTCAAGACCGCGAATTTTCGTGAAGATGTTCAATAACAGCCTGAAAGATGGTGTATTCCCAGATATCTGGAAAAAACAAAAGCTAATCCTGATTCCGAAGCCAGGAAAAACCCTTGGTGAGCCTCAGTCCTACAGACCGATATGTTTACTGGACACAATAGGCAAGTGTCTAGAGCGGATTGTACATGACCGGCTACAGGACGCCGTCGAGGTTGTGGATGGTCTCTCTGAGAGACAATATGGCTTCAGGAAGGCAAAATCTACCATCGATGCTATTAGTTACGTAGTAAATGCGGCAAAAAAGGCTATACAGGGCAAAGGTGCGGCGAGAAAATATTGCGCAATAATCACGCTCGACATCAAAAATGCTTTTAATTCAGCAGGATGGACCCACATCATAACGTCGCTGAGGAAAATTAATGTCCCTGAAAACCTTATTAAAATGGTAAAGGATTATTTCACTAACAGAACACTGTGGTATGAATCGGACAAGGGAATGAAATCATATAGAGTCACCGCTGGCGTTCCCCAAGGCTCAGTTTTAGGTCCTCTTCTGTGGAATGTAATGTACAACGGGATATTTAACCTAAAGATACCAGAAGAAGCCACGATTGTTGGATATGCTGACGATGTAGCAATCCTCGTACAGGCGCGTAAGAAAGAAGAGGTCGAGCTATATGCAAACGAGACCATCAAAACCATCAAAACGTGGCTAAATTCTATGAACCTGGAGCTTGCAGAACACAAAACGGAAGCAGTTCTTGTAAGCGGAAAAAGAAGTAAGGAAGTCCTCAACATACGAGTGGGAAATCTAGACATCACCTCCACGGACTCTTTAAAGTACCTGGGAGTAATGCTAGATGACCGACTAAATTTTAAAAAACATATGGAGTATTCGCATAAAAAGGCAACTGCCGTCGCTAACACACTAGCTAGGATGATGCCTAATGTAGGAGGACCTCGTCAGAGTCGAAGGATACTAATTTCTCGAGTAACCACCTCAATAATACTGTATGGAGCACCAGTATGGGCGAAAGCTTGGAAGAACAAAGCAAGCAAGAACGTAACCTCAGTCTTTCGCAGGAGTTGTCTAAGGATATGTAGTGGCTACCGCACCATATCCAGTGAGGCAGCTTGCGTTGTGGCAGGCATCATGCCAATAGATATATCAGCAAAGGAACTATCCGACATATATGAACGACAAAACGAAAACCCAGATCTCGACAGAGCAGAGTTACGCCAAGTAGAAAGAACCAAGTCCATGCAAAAATGGCAAAGTAACTGGGAAAACTCTCTAAAGGGCCGATGGACCTATAGACTGATTCCGAACATCGATAGGTGGATTAACCGACGGCATGGAGAAGTGAACTATTATCTCACACAGTTCTTAACTGCACATGGAGGATTCAGGAGTTACCTACACAGGTTCGGGCTCGATAGCTCTCCCAGTTGTCCAGCTTGCGATAATGTGTATGAAGACGCAGAACATGTAATTTTTATATGTCCTCGATTCGACGACCTTAGAAGCAGAGTGGAAGTAAATGTGGGAGTTCATCTCACAGTTGAAAATGTCGTAGAAACTATGCTGAGTACAGAGAGTAAATGGAATGAAATAAATACTTTTATAAAATGTGTGAGCCATTGGTTGCAAGCAGAAGAAGCATCCAGAAAGGCGAATAATCCGAACGGGATGGCTAGAACGGAGACGCACAACTAATAATGCTACCCCCCGCGAAGTAATACCAAGCGGCAGTACCGCGGGGAGTGGAGGAGAACCTCGGGGGTGTGGTTTAGTACGTAGAAATCGTGCATGTTTTTCCACACGGGTGGAATACATCTTTTAGAAGATTCCACACCTCCAGCGCATCAAAAAAAAAAAAAAAAAAAAAAAAGACTATCCAAGAGTCTTTCTAGACTATCAAAGAGTCTTTCTAGACTATCCAAGAGTCTTTGCAGACTATCCAAGAGTCTTTCAAGACTATCCAAGAGTCTTTCTAGACTATCCAAGAGTCTTTCAAGACTATCCAAGAGTCTTTCTAGACTATCCGAGAGTCTTTCAAGACTATCCAAAAGTCTTTCTAGACTATCCAAGAGTATTTCTAGACTAATCAAGAGTCTTTCTTGACTATCCAAGAGTTTTTCTAGATTATTCAAGAGTCTTTCTAGACTATCCAAGAGTCTTTCTAGACTATCAAAAAGTCTTTCTAGACTATCCAAGAGTCTTTCTAGACTATCCAAGAGTATTTCTAGACTATTCAAGAGTCTTTCTAGATTATCCAAGAGTCTTTCTAGACTATCCAAGAGTATTTCTTGACTATCCAAGAGTTTTCTAGACTATCCAAGAGTTTTTCTGGACTATTCAAGAGTTTTTCTAGACTATCCAAGATTCTTTCTAGAATATCCAAGAGTCTTTCTGGCTATCCAAGAGTCTTTCTAGACTATCAAAGAGTCTTTGTAGACTATCCAAGAGTCCATAGCATACAAAAAGGTTGATCAACAGAACGATTGAGATTATGACACAGCGGAGAATAACAGACAATTGCTGATGACTTTTGAAAGTTATCATTAGCGTTGAGACTCATATTCCTACCGATGGGTTCGTTAATTGTCACATTTCGGGTTCAGAAAATCCATGATGCTGATATTTTTTGAAAAAAAAAAATCATCTACGTCAATGGCCAGAATTGAAAATTATCATTAGCGATGAGACACATATTCCTTCTGATGCGTTCGTTAATTGTTACATTTGGCATTCCGAAAATCCATGATGCTGATATTTTCGTATAAAATCATCTCCGTCAGTGGCATGTGGGGTTCAGAAAATCCAAAAGCGATTGTTATAAATGTTCGTACGTAGCAGGGCTCATTTTCATATTGAAGGCTGCGTTAATCTTTAAAATTGTTGTATTTGGGCCTCAGAAAGTCAACAACAGATTGCTGATAAATCTGCAAAGCTTCAATGTTTGTAATTAAATTGTTGCTGGATTTGGCTGGCAGATGACATCCTCTTGTTGAAACCACATGTCACGCACATTCATATCTTGAAATTTAGGTATAAAACTTGGGATTATGGTGACTCGATAAATATTTCCAAATATATTTCTTCTTTATCTTTAGCGCCAAAGTAAAGATAGATCCACATTTTCATCATGAAGGCATCGTTAATAGTCAAAATTGTTGCTTTTGGCCTTTAGAAAATCAACCGAAGATTGCTGATAAACAAATACACCATACGCATATCATTTGAGGAAGCAGAGGAGTTTCTCTTAAAAAGTGTGATAACATTTGAAATTGAATCTTGTAGACAATATCTGTCTAACTATAATGAAATCGAGGTCTCTCCATATTGGATCCCCAATTAAAATTTACAATCAATGTTTGTTCTCAATAAAATTTGGTAAAGCAAAAACTTGCAATGATAAAATTAAAATATTACAAATATTGGATTCGTTTAGAAACAAATTTCAAACTCATATGACACTGGATTTTTTGCCGAATAGTGCAGAAATATATCTATAGAGAAATGTATATAAATACGATTTTGGGCTGAAGACATTATTAACTACATTTTACTATTAATACCAAAGTGTAGTGCTGAGAAATATGAGTAAAATGTGATGAGTTAAGGGGTGTTATTTGTGGCCTTCAAATGCTAGTTACTTGGCAACATTATTTATAGCTTCTGAGGAAGCTGAGGAGTTTCTCAAATAAAGTGTGACAACATTTAAAATTGTAGAAAATATCTGGCTAACTATTGTGAAATCAAGGACTCTCCATTGTGGAATCCCAATTAAAATTTGCAATCAATATTTGTTCTTAATAAAATTTTATAATACAAAAACTTTCAACGAAACGATTAAAATATTAAAAATAATGGGCTCGTTTAGAAAAAAAATGTATCCCATATGACACTGGCTTTTTTGCCGAATAGTGCAGAAATATATCTTTAGAAAAATGTATATAAGTACGATTTCGGGCTGAAGACGATACATTTTCGTTCCAGCGGCAACTACATTTTACTACTATTACCAAGTGCAGTGCTGGGAAAGATGAGTAGAATGAGATGAGTTATGGGGTGTTATTTGTGACCCTCAAATGATACATTACCAAAGTCACCTGGCAACATTATTCATAGCTTCTGAGGAAGCTGAGGAGTTTCTCACATAAAGTGTGACAACATTTGAAATTGAATCTTGTAGACAATATCTGTCTAACTATAATGAAATTGAGGTCTCTCCCTAGTGGAACCCCACTTGAAATTTACAATCAATGTTTGTTCTCAATAAAATTTGATAATACAAAAACTTTAAACGAAACAAATAAAATATTAAAAATTTAGAAACAAATTTAAAACCCAGATGGCACTGCCTTTTTTTGCCGAATAGTGCAGAAATATATCTCTAGAAAAAATTTTATAAGTACGATTTTGGGCTGCGGACGATACATTTTCGTGGCAGCGGCCACAACATTTTACTATTATTACCAAAGTCTAATGTTGCAAAAGATGAGTAGAATGATATAAGTTAAGGGGTGTTATTTGTGTCCTTCAAATGATGCATAACCATAGTCAGCTGGCAACATTATTCATAACTTCTGAGGAAGTTGAGGAGTTTCTCACAGAACTATACTGAAATCAAGGTCTCTCCATAGTGGAACCCCAATTAAAATTGGCAATCAATGTTTGTTCTCAATAAAATTTGGTAACACAAAAACTTTCAATGACACAATTAAAGTATTAAAAATAATGGACTCGTTTAGAAAAAAAAATTTTCCATATGACACTGGCCGAATAGTGCAGAAATATATCTCTAGAAAAATGTATATAAGTACGAAAAGTACCAGAATATGTTTATCATTCGACTCAGAATTTAGGATACCAAAACGATGCTGGGAAATAGCTTCGGAGGAGTATGAATGGTCTGTCATTTGCTAAGTTGAGGATCTTCCTCTATTTTAGATGTGGATCTCCAGGAAGGATGCTATTTTCAAATATTTCTTTATTATGTGGTAATATCGTCTGTTTCACTTCTTCCGATGAATTTTGATTGATGCCAATTAGTTGCATTCTCCAAATATCTCGTATTCTACATAATCTTAGCATACACTCTTTCCTATGAAAGATGTTACAAAGAAGACGATACATTTTTTTTGAAAATTTTTGGAGCTCGCGATAATGTAATTGTAATTGTAAATACAAAATTCAAATTTCATTCAGAATAAAAAAAAAATATTTTTTAAAATTGTCAGCAACAGCAACATCAATGTGCGTGTGGAACAAATTTTGAAAAAATAATTTTGTTTTGAACTGGGATATTGTCCTGGCTCAAGACCATTTTGCATCTATATTTAATAGAATGCAAATTTATTTACAAATGGCATGGTGACATTTATTACTTGGCTGCAGACTACCACGATCATGATTTCGACCATGTCAAAAGTCTTTTCAAGTGGCTTCGCAGCGACTTTTCAACATCAAACCCGGCCTCTATAAGGAGATGATTCTCACAAACGAACGAGAAGCACAACTCACTTGCCGAATTCGCGTTTAAAAAATCGCACCAAGTAATAAAAACACATGCCATCTTACAAGCATCCATTGCATATGTAAGTATGCGTATATGCAATTTTGTGTTAAAAATTTTGGACTTAGCCTGGATAATAAGTCATCGAGGTAAAGTCCAAAAAAGTCAACACAAAATATTTTTTTTTTTAATTAGTTTTGATACAAATATTTAAATTGTAGTTGGCGACCATGTGAAAATAATAATTTTTTATTTTGAGCAAAAAATTAAATTTTTATTAGCGTGTTTGTTATGGCAGCTTTTTATCCCGGCTTAAAGAAAAACAGCCCTAATATTTAATACCGTTGGATTTTTTCTTTTTCTGAATTTTCTAAGAGCTAAGCTTTAGGCCAAAGTCAGCCAAAACTTCAAGGAGGAATTTTGAAATTCAATTAGTCTATTATATTTTATTTTGAATATTTTAATTATTATTTTATTTTTTTACAGTGTACTTTACAAAAAAGCGACTCAAGATATTTTATTGTATTCCTTCCTTTTGGTGCAAGCATAATTTTAATAATATTTTATTGCTTCGTTTTTGAGTGTTGTTGCTGTTCCTCTCGTTGTTGTTGTGGTTGTTGTCCTCGTCCTCGTCATCGTCGAAGGATAGGTAATAACAATAATATGCCATACAAAAAGTGAACAATTTTCACTCATTTCTCGGCAAAGGAACAACATTTCCGAAAATACCTATAAAACTTTCCCCCCATAGTTCGTGGGGTTCTTTGTGTGTGTGCGCGATGCTTTACTAAAAGCGAGGGGGATATGGGGAGCAATAGCAATAGGTATGGGCATGGAATATACTTTTCGACACTGTGTTAAGAAGCAATAACAATTTAAAACGCTAAATTAGTCACAAAACAGACAAATAGACAGACAAGGAAGACCCCATAAGAGAGGCAAAGAGATGGTGGGAGTAGTTGCTGGTAAAAATACAAAACAAAATAATGTCTGGCAGAGCAAATAAGTACTATTCCATAAGAATATCAATGAAATGAAGTTTAGTGAAGTGAAGTGGAGCTGTATGCCAACGCGAAATGGAAGGTAAAACCAACATTAATTACCGACAATTACTTATTGCTGGATTTTTGCTCATTTCCCGGAAACAGGTAAAAAGCGCGCCGTGATCTTGGCAACGGCGGATGTGCTCGGAATGATACCAAATGACATGGCGTAGGCAATGCCTAATAATGATTTCGATTGAATGACAAATTTATATGATTTTTTAAGAATTTAATTGAGAAATGTTGGAAGATTTTTTTAGGGATAAAAGTGATTTTTTAATAGATAAGATAATTTTTTCCAAGGGAGACAGTCAAAAGAAATGCAGAAATTTTTACAAAATTTAAATTTGCTGATTTCCAATAAGATAAGGAGACAGTTCTAAAGCGATTTATGGATTGTCTCTAAATTAACACAGGAAGGTATTTTGAGTGAGAACTCGGATATTGAACTAATTATTAATAAATTTTCGGACTGCAAGGTTACGCTACCATTTAGCCATCCTTTTCACGAAAATAATTAATTAATTAATATCCTCTTTCAAGACAGGAGGAAAGAGAAGGGGTTGTCGGGTTTAAATTGCTAGGTCTATGAGACCAATTCTGATCGAAACGCTAAAACGAAAAATTGCAGGACCAGGAAATAAGTCAAGCAGTAACTGTATTATTTCTCAAGCTGCATGGCAGATGACACCCAACTGTTGAAACCACATTTCGCCTACATTCAAATGTTCATTCGGTCAGACTTGCTAGATATCTCTTTTATTAATCGCCAAAATAGTAAAGAAAAATCTTATTTAAGCGTCTTGTTATAAGTCATTATAAGTTTTCTCACTTCTTAACCGTAAAATAGGAAATCGCTGGAGAAATTTCATTGTTCCTGCATAAAAAATTGGTACAGTTCCATAGTGAGTGGAAATCGATTTATTTAAAAAAGTATAATTAATGAGAGAGTTCCACATGTATAGTAGAGGTGTTTTCGAATATACTTGTGAATATAGTTAAAATATAGTTATTAAAAATTAACGTCCATCTATTATAGTTCAAAACTTTTATCCCCAGAATATTCCTGAAATATTTTACGTCATTTTTACTATCATAAAAATCCCAGAGTTGGGGACAAATCTATATATAAAAGAGTTGCGTTACTTATCATTGACCAGCCCCCAGGGTCATGAAATTTTCAGGGTAGTTCCCAAATATGACGTAGACGTCGACTAAGAAAGGTTTTACGAAATTCGTACTTTAGAGGGTAAAATGGGACAAAAATGGATAAACATCGAACCTTCGTCCTGACTAAACGGCAGTAGCTGGAACATGAAATTCGGTGTGCTCCTTGCAGACGAGCTACAAATAGAGATTTTTCGAAATTTATACTTTTAAGGGAGGAAAGAGACAAAAAGGGATAAAAATGGTACCAATTTAAGAATTGCAGCTAGAATCGTGAAAATCGGTATTTACATTTCTCTGACAACGTAGACTTGCAATATAAATTGATTTTTCGAAATTTGTACTTATAGTGGGTGAGCGGGACAAAAAGGGATAAAAATTGTACCAACTAAAGAATTGTAGCTAGAAGCGTGAAATTTGGTATACAAATTCCTCTGACCATGTAGAAGCGCATTAAAATTGGATTTTTCAAAATTTGTACTTTTAAGGGTTGCGAGGGACAAAAAGGGATGAAAATGGTATTAATTTAAGTATTGCAGCTATAGTCGCGAAATTTGGTGTGTAAATTCCTCTCACCACATAGAAGCGGAATATAAATGCATTTTGTACTTTTAAGGGTTGCACGGGACAAAAAGGGATAAAAATGGTACCAACTAAAGTATTGCAGCTAGAATCTTGAAATTTGATATGTAAGTTCTTCTGACCATGTCGAAGCGCAGTAAAATTGCATCTTTCGAAATTTGTACTTATAAGAGGTGAGCGGGACAAAAAGGGATAAAAATAGTACCAACTAAATTATTATAGCAAGAAACGTGAAATTTGGTATGTATATTCCTCTGGCCATGTATAAGCGCATTAAAATTAGATTTTCTAAATTTACGAGGGACAAAAAGGGATAATAATGGTAATAATTTAAGTATTGCACCTATAGTAGTGAAATTTGGTGTGTAAATTCCTCTGACAAGGTAGAAGCGCAAATCCTAATGAATTTTTATAATGAAAATTTATACCTTTAAGGTGTGAGCGGGACGAAAAGGGATAAAAATAGTACCAATTAAAATATTGCTGCTGTAGTCGTGAAATTTGTTGTGTAAATTCCTCTGACATCGTAGACTTGCAACATAAATGGATTTTTCGAAATTTATACTTTTAAGGGGAGAGCGGGACCAAAAAGGTTAAAAATGGTACCAAATAAAGTATTACAGACAAGCACATTCCCTTGACTGTATGTGAGTGCTATGTTTCCAATTTACTATTTTAGAAAAAAAATCAAATAAATAAAGAGTGATTTTTTTGAGGTTAGGATTTTCATGCATTAGTATTTGACAGATCACGTGGGATTTCAGACATGGTGTCAAAGAGAAAGATGCTCAGTATGCTTTGACATTTCATCATGAATAGACTTACTAACGAGCAACGCTTGCAAATCATTGAATTTTATTATCAAAATGCGTGCTCTGTTAAGAAAGTTCAGAAAGAAAGAAATTGTGTTCAGCGACGAAGCTCATTTTTGGCTCAATGGGTACGTAAATAGGCAGAATTGTCGATTTTGGAGTGAATATCAGCCAGAAGCATTGCAAGAGCTACCAATGCATCCAGAAAAAGTCACAGTTTGGTGCGGTTTATGGGCTGGTGGCATCATTGGACCGTACTTCTTCAAAGATGATGCGAATCGTAACGTAACTGTGAATGGTGAGCGCTACCGTGAGAAGATATCCAACTTTTTTTTGCCCAAAATGGAAGAACTGAACTTGGTTGACATGTGGTTTCAACAAGATGGCGCTACATGCCACACAGCTCGCGATTCTATGGCCATTTTGAGGGAAAACTTCGGAGAACAATTCATCTCAAGAAATGGACCGGTAAGTTGGCCACCAAGATCATGCGATTTGACGCCTTTAGACTATTTTTTGTGGGGCTACGTCAAGTCTAAAGTCTACAGAAATAAGCCAGCAACTATTCCAGCTTTGGAAGACAACATTTCCGAAGAAATTCGGGCTATTCCGGCCGAAATGCTCGAAAAAGTTGCCCAAAATTGGACTTTCCGAATGGACCACCTAAGACGCAGCCGCGGTCAACATTTAAATGAAATTATCTTCAAAAAGTAAATGTCATGGACCAATCTAACGTTTCAAATAAAGAACCGATGAGATTTTGCAAATTTTATGCGTTTTTTTTTTTTAAAAAGTTATCAAGCTCTTAAAAAATCACCCATTACTATCCTCAAACAGAGTCGGATAAAACTAAAAACAAATACCTGAATTTACTAGTAGGGTACTGCTAGGGTACTGCTAGTCCTCTCATATGTCACATTTTAGAAAAAGAATGATGTGATGTTGAGGATATATTATCTCGCGTGGATTTTCTGACAATTTTCCGCTTGGATTTTCCGACAATTTTTGCAATTAACAACGCTATTAGGACGAATACAAGTCTCATAGTTGAAGATAATTTTGATCGACAAGTCAACAGCAATCAATTATGGATTTTTTGGGTTCCAAATGCGACAATTTTAACGATTAATAAGATCAGAAAATGAAATCCATCGCTGAAGATGATTTTGATCGAAAATTAGATTTTCTGAACGTAAAATTCATGTCAATTTTGGCGTTCAAATAAATCATCAAAATTAAGATAATTTTGATCGAAAAGATATTGGTTTACGTGACCACTCTCACGGTTGTGTCAAGTAGTAAATTAAAGCACCGCGTTGAATCGAAAAGTCAACATCAATCGTTCATGTCTTATCTGAACCCCAAAATCGAAGTAGATTTTCTGAACGCAAAATTCAACAATTTTAACGTTTAACGAAATCATCAAAATGAAGATGATTTTGAACGAAAAGTCATCAACAATAGCTCATTTATTTTTCGAACCCCAAATACAATCATTTTTTATAAGTCACCTGGAGAAAGCAATACTAAAGATGATTTAGCTCAAAAATCGAAACGATCTAAATGAAAATGAGACGCATCGTTGAAGATGAACAATTTGGGTGCTTAAAGAAGATGATCTTCTTTGAAAAGTCAACAATGTAAAAATCTTGCCAAATACCGAAGCCATCTTTATACAAATGAGTATGAAGACACTGAAGATGAATTTATCCCAAAAGTCCACAACAATAAAACATATAATAGCGAAATTTAACCATTTTGATGATTAACCAAGCCTACAAGATTATTTTCATCTATGAAGATGATTTTGATGGCAAAATCAATAACAATCAAACGTGCATTTTCTGAACTGCCAATGCCTCAATTTGGTAGATTATTAAAGTTATCATCGAAGCATGTGGGTTTTAGGGAAATCGATGACATCTTATTAAAAATTAGTATCATCGCTGAAAATGATTTCAACGAAAAGTCAACTACTATCACTTGAGATTTCTCGAATCCCATATGCGACAATTTTGACGTTTAATGAAGCCATCTGGGCAAAAATGAGCCAAAACTACTTTTTCTTCGCAGTAGATAATTTTTTTCGAAAACCCTTTATTATTTTGAAAATATTGCTCAACAATGAAATAACGCTGTTCATTTTTATTAACACCGTAAGAAGATAATTTTGTTCGAAAGACCTTAATCATTTTAAAAATACTGCTCAACAATGAAATAATGCCGCATAGTGGTTTAGAATCAAAATCTATCGGACAATATTCAATAACTTTTGATCTAAAAAATTTTGTTCTGTGAAAAATTGAAATTAGACATGGATCCAAGGATTATTTTGCGATATTAACATTTGAATTCAGGTAATCGTATATATTAAAGTTAGAAGAGAAGAAGAAAGTTAAGTTAACTACTTTCAGTATTTTTCGATTTAAAAGAAAAGTGAAAATTTTATTTTTTGTTGTTTTGTCCATAATGCGCAGAAAAAAATATTTTTTTTTGAATTACAGATTTTCACTTTTTCAGAACGAAGAAAATTAAAAAAAAGTAATTTCTTTTTTCGACTTTGCCGAACAGTTTCTCTCAAACTTTAGGATATTTGGCACTCGAAATTATTTTATTAGAAATTGAAGAAGAAAGTTAAGTTAACTACTATTTTTTTTCGATTTTTCGATTTAAAAAAAAGTGAAAATTTTATTTTTTTGTTTTTATGTTGTTTTGTTCATAATGCGCAGAAAAAAAATATTTTTTTTTTTGAATTACAGATTTTCACTTTTTCAGAACGAAAAAAATAAAAAAGTAATTTCTTTTTTCGACTTTGCCGAACAGTTTCTCTCAAACTTTATGATATTTTGCACTCGATTATTTTATTAGAAATTGTGGTTTCTTAGCTTTATTATGGTGCCAAAACTTTGTTTGTGCCAAATAAAGTTTGTTTGTAATAAATATTTAAAAAATACCCTTTTGTAAAAAATAAGATTTTGGGCTAACATAACTTGTTTCCCTTCAAAAAGCTTTGAAGAATGAAATACATATCTAAAACGGACCGATAGCCTTAGTTGTTAGTGGCCTCATTACAATAAGTGATATATGTGAAAGTATAACAAAATTGTATAATAAATATTATTTAGGAGATTTTGTAACAATTTGAAATAAAGCCTGCTATTTTTGGGTCCCGTCGTCGTCGATTTTTTGCATGAAAAGTATACTAATCATTTCCAAATTATCATAGGAATGATCCATATAAATATTCTTCTATTTTATATATGTTGGATGATTGAAAATTTAAAATAAAAAAATGTTTTTATGATTTGGGAAAATATATTTTGAAAAAATATTTTTAAGGTTTTGCGAAATGATTTTTATCATAGTAAAGAGAACACAAAATAGGATTATTTCCAAAAATATTCCGAAACAATTACAATGCAAAGAAGAATGGACTGATTTTATCAAAAAACAAGTAAAAACGGCGTTAAGTTGGGCCGGGCCGAACTTTATATACCCTCCACCATGGATTGCATTCCACAGAGGTTGTCGGTTTTCGTAGATGTGCAGTAATATTTCAGGAAAATATATTTTTTTTTAATATAGCCAAAACAAAACAAATACAAATATTTTAATTATTTCAAACCACGCTTATAAGGTAATGCTACCAATACGTCAATTCAAAAAATAAATATTCTTATATTTATATTTTCAAAAATATTTTCAAAGCCATAAATATTGGTAGATAGTGGGTGCTACAGTTGGTTGTATTTCCATTCTATTTGAATTCCAAAAGTAAAAATTTTGAAAATCCATTGTCAGACATACATAGTGCAAAATAACCTAACTTCATGATTTCTGCCCTAAAAGAAAAAGTACGAATTTGGAAAAAAACTTTTTATTTTGCGTGTCTATGCAGTCAGAGGAATGTATACACCGAATTCCATGATTCCAGCTGCGCCCATTTGTTTGGTACCATTTTTACCCCCTTGACGTTTCTACGCAATTAGAATTTTATCATTCTAGCTGTGGTCGTTTACTACTATTTTTATCCCTCTGTACCATTGTATCCCTTGAAAGTACTAATTTCGAAAAAATCGTCTATTTTCCGTGTCTACGCAGTCAGAGGAATGTATACTCCGAATTTCATGACTCTAGCTGCGGTCATTTGATTGGTACTATTTTTATCCCCTTTTTTCATTTTAACCCCAAAAAGTACGAATTTCGAAAAATCAGTTTATTTTCCGTGTCTACACACTCAGAGGAATGTATACTCCGAATTTCATGACTCTAGCTGCGGTCATTAGATTGGTACTATTTTTATCCCCTTTTTTCATTTTAACCCCAAAAAGTACGAATTTTGAAAAATCAGTTCATTTTCCGTGACTACACACTCAGAGGAATGTATACTCCGAATTTCATGACCCTAGCTGCGGTCATTAGATTGGTACTATTTTTATCCCCATTTTTCATTTTAACCCCAAAAGTACGAATTTTGAAAAATCTGTGTATTTTACTTATCTATGCAATCAGAGGAATGTATACACCGAATTTCATTATTCTAGGTACAGCCGTTTGGTTGGTACCATTTTTATCCCTCTATTCCTATTTTACCCTTAAAAGTACGAATTTAGAAAAATACTTTTATATTATGTATCTACTCTATTAGAGGAATGTACACGCCAAATATCGTGTTTCTATCTGTTGTCGTTTGATGGGTACCATTTTTATCCCTTTTTGTCCCATTTCGCCCCCTACAAATAAAAATCACTCTATGGTGCCCTTTTATGCTATAGAGGGAACGCGCATTGCAAATATCAACTAAATACAAGGTAATATGTTCAAAAAAACACGCTGAAATACTCTAAATATCAGGGGTATTTTCTGTCCTTGTGAGGGAAAATTTTTCCCTCTGGGCCGATTTCGCCCACTTTCAATCCCAACCGATCTACAACCATAAGACATATTTAGGAAAAATTTGAACCTCCTAGGTCATTTCGTTCGGCCGCTATCGTGCTTTCAACAGACAGACAGACGGACAGACGGACATGGCTACATCGTCTTAGAATATACCCCCATCCTGGTGGTGGAGGGTATAAAAGGGGGGGGGATTAAATTAGAAAAGTTATTAATTTTTCAAATCCCTTCGCGACTTTTGCAGCACCCTGTATTTATACAAGAATGACCATAACTTCTACATATATATTTGTCCACCATGAAAATAGACATTGTTTTCTTCTTTAAGATTCCAACTATAAAATAAAATATATTCTGTTATCTAATTTTAAAGGTTTTTGTGATTTTTCAAGAAAAATATAGAAAATTGAGATTTTTTAAAGTAATCTTTTGTGTCTACAAAGAGTGTCGCAACTTCTACATTTATCCATAGATATTTTATATATAGACATTGTCTTCTCCGTTGAATGTTAGCAAATAAAAAAATAAAACAAAATATTATTATCCGACTTTGTGGCAGCAAAAAATATTTTTTTTTTTCGAAAAAAACAAATTTTCTCGAGACTGTTCATAAACTACTTTTTCTATGTGAAAGTGAACTTCACAGGATTTATAACTATCATAAGTACCATTAACTGAATATATAAGTGGATGTGATCGAAAATGAGTGTAAATATTAAGGTACCTTCGGCGAAAATTTGAATTTTAGTAATTTTTTTTAATTGTTGATTTTTTATAAAAAAAACTGTTGATTTTATGAATTTTTAATTAACTAAAAAAATTATCTTGATTTTATGAATCTATGCACACACATTTTTTAGTTTTTATTTTTGTTGTTGCATAGTGTTATCATACGACCCCACCTATTATATGTGTATTCAAAATGGAAGAGTTCACTCAACCTCTTTCTTCCGATGGTCCTACTCGTATATGCAATTAGAAGAATGTACCTAACGAACGAACCGAACGACATGCATGTAAGACATTTTATTTATTTTTTTTCATTTTATACATACTTACATTACGAGCATAACGAAATTCCCTAAATACCAAAATAAAATATAAATTATTTTTCTAAGATCACATAAACATGTTAAAAACAATTTTTGTTATTAGAAAAAATTACTTGCCATCTTTAACATGGTTTAACATTATCTAGCATATCCAAGTATTCTATTCTCATATCTATGTGTGTGAGTGTGGGGGGGTGTATGGCTGCTGGCGAGGACATACGTGTACATGTGAAGGCTCACAGGACTTCTTAAGATGGTGGTGCGTGTAATGCACATGAACTGTAAAACATTTGTAAGATGTACACTGACATGCGAGCAGGAGTATCTATAGAATGCTCTCAAAATACTCTGGAGGTTAATCGTGTTTTGGGTGGGGGAGGGAAGGCCTTAAACAACGCTTCGGTGGGTAAGGCAACGACAACAGCGGCAGCAGCAGCATCGAAAAAACAACATAAAGGTGACGACGACATTTTTTTAATCATCATTAACAATAATTCAAGATATACTTTTAATTTCCATCTCATGTTGAAGGAAAAAACAACAGCAGCAGCCAGAACCTGAAACATCTTAGTTACAAAGAAGTAAAAGGCTTCAAATATGTAAAATATCTTTGAAAATATACGCCGTTGAGCAGCACATGAAAAAAAAAACTGGCTCCTTGAAGGGTGGAAAGGATGGCTGGCAGATAGGCATAGGTGGTTGATGTGATGACACTACCCTACCCTGCCCTCGGAGTGGGGTAATGCTTATAAAGGAGAGCGCATATAGCAAATATTTGTTTGTAATTGAAAAATGTTTTCAAAATTATTTACACCCAACTTCCCACAGTCACTTTGTGGCAATGCCACCCATAAACGAAACGAATGCCTGGCAACCAACGAGCGCGCTCAAGTGTATCGTTTTAAGATTTATGTTGACTTTTTTCCACTCTCATAGGCAGGCAACAATTTTTTGTAATTATTTCAAAAACTCGCTTTCGCCGCTGTTGTTGTTATTGTTATTGCTGTTGTGTCCTAATAATTATAGACTCTGGGCCTCGGTGTTTACCATAAATTACTTACTGGTGGTGGCACCACTTCTTCCCAACCATTCATTATTTAAACACCCGAAAAAAACCAAACCAAACCCGGAAGTTTGGTCATAAATAAACGGGCTTGTCATTTGAAAATTATCATTAACGCATTTGATAATTAAAAATTGCGTAAAAAAATTGTTACAATTTTCCCCACCAAAAAATATTAAATTTCACTTTCATGTAATGAGTACGTGGGAGGGGAGGGGTGGCGGAGGAATTGATATTTATCATCAGGTTTGATAAGCTTAAAATTCGGTGTGTTTATCATTAGCAGTCGTATATCATGATGATAAACAGTCAGGAAAATATGACATGGAATGGATATTAATACAATAATTAGAAGAGGCAGGGAAAATTAAAACAGATTATGGCGAAAAATATTAAAAATCTTTATAATAAAGATAATTTCATAAACTTATAATCTTAGGTTGAGAGATTTTATAAATACTAAATTTATAAATACAAATTCAAATAATCAAATATGTTTTTTTACTTCTTCAATAAGGGTCATATCTTCTACTTTTATTCTTAGATTTTATTCAAACATACCTTGTTGTCTTCGCTATTATAAAATAAAAGATAACATAATATCTCTAATGTGTAAAACGATTTTATTATTTTGTTAATCTTTTGTGCCTACAAAGAGGGCCATAACTTCTATATTTATCCATAATTTATACATATTTTTAGAATGTCAACATACTACAATTATAAATGGAAGAAAATATTTGTTTTCCGATTTCTTTCTTTTTTACGGTGTTTTTCGATCCAGGAAAAAATATATATTTCAATTTATTTATTCAGTCTATGTTTATACAATATTCCTTAATATAATTTAATTTAATATAAAACTAAAAATAGACTATATCTAATATTTTTCAAAAAATCTAAATTAAAATTGCAAAGCCCATGCGTGAATGCAGAATAATTAGTTCTACAAATAGCTAACAAAATGCATTATATAGGGTGACCCATTTAAAATTTTTACTTAGAATCGGCTATAGAAAAGTACTGATTATTTCTTTCAAATTTCTAGTTTTATTGCAATGATTGAACTTTGTCATTTAATGATGGAACACAATATCATTTATATGACTACCACGACTGGCTCGGCCGAAAATCCATACCAAAGAGTGACTCGTTGTGCATTGACTTCTCAATAGTCATCTGTGGGTTCTCTGAAACCCACATGTGACAATTTTGCTTATTTGACATAGCCACCGAGATGAAAATGAGCTTCATGAAGGCTGAACTGAAGATCGATCTCTTCTCGAAAAATTTCCACGTAAATTTCTTACAGTTTGTGTTAAACACTCACTACTTGGGAAGTAAGTTTTTAATATTTCCCAATTTTGTTTTCCCATTTTGCAAATGTCAAACATAAACCTGAAAATAAAAATTAATGCTATTCTACCTTTCGAAGACAATAATCGCTAGTTCAAATTTAAAATTTTAAAATATATACATATTTAATCTTTATTCCATTGTGGAACATAAATACAATTATTGTTTAAAAACAAAACGCGAGAATAAACTTTAAATTTACAAGTTCCAGTAACTCCGAACATTCAACTAAACCACAGATAATATTGAAAAGAAACACTTGCAAAAGGAGAGTTCTCCTATTCAATACGTTTAATGATTAATATGATTAGCACAACAAACAATAGTAGCATATTCCAACTAAGGCCGGACAAAAAATTAAAAAAAAATCACCATATAAGAATACGAAAGTCCCTGACAATTTCTCTTAACAAAAAGCAAAGAATATGCTTTAGGAATGATGACATTTAAATGAGCAATAAGGTGAAACAAAAATCAATAAATCAATTTTTAATTTTTTATGTTGAAAGTAGAATTCGCAACATTTGTAGCCATCTAATTTATATTTATATTTATGTGATCTGACTTATATTTCCAAAATGTGAGTACTAATATTAAAGGTACCTTCAACGAAAATTGGAAGTAAGTAAAAAATAAAAAAAATATCCATAATTTTTTGTATAGTTTTCACCGTACGACAAGTTAAAAAAAGTCCTTACAATTGAACCGGATGATATATACGTCTGAGACTATAGGCACAATAAAGTTAATTGGCGTTTTTAGTTTTTCATTTCCTCATCCTGTTGCCCCTTCAAAGGACTACAAAATTCCAAAGGATACAATTTTTCAAAAATTATTTTAAATACTTATTCGCACCCTACGATACCGATATAAGTGTCAAATGAAAGAGAAGAATATCTCTTAGCAAATGTAGAGCTCGGGGCTAATCATGGAACTCGAGAAGTTACGATCGAAATCAATTTTCATACTCTGTGAGAGAGATATAAAGTTCCAACAAAAATAAATAGGATATCGAGTTAATCTCGATAGAATTTGAATATTTTTTCCAAATTTGTGCTCTTTAAGTTATTTATTTAGTTATATGAGCTGATTGCCAACGATTAAAATATTTCAGAGATTTCGAACATCCTATAAATTAAATTGACATTGGGCGTAGCGCTGGCAATTTAAATTCTGAACCCATTTAACAAATGTCCCCTAAAATATCCTCACAATATAGAAAACAATATATGAATCGTGCATTGAAGTAAATTACAAAATACCCCCTCCCAAAGTTCCTTTCGTTTTCCAATACCTATACTCCCCAACTTACGAGTATATCATAAGAATTCAATTAAAATTTATTACCGTTTGTCATTTTGTAAACGTGTCATCATCAGCAGGCGTTGAAATGTACAATCAAAAGTGTGAATTTTGTGATCGAAAAAACGCCACCAACAAACCTCCCCTTTTTTGGCACGAACAACCAAATCAAAATTGTCCTGCAGCCACCCACACCACAGAACACCAGCACACACGCTACAGCGAAGCAGTTAATCCATGCATCGCCCGCTGTCGTTGAGAGCGAAGAGAATAGAATAGATGGAGAGGAAGGAGTTGGAAAAAAGGATTGCATCACAGATTATTGCTGTTATTGTTATTGTTGCTGTGAAAGATAATTATGCACATTGCAAATGATTTTTCAATTACAATTACGATTATCATTATGCGAGGACAAGTATCACACGACGATGATGATGATGCTGCTGACGATGATATCCATGTTGTGCCCGTCCTTCGTCATAAAGGGTTATGGGGGAAAAGTGCAATACCGGGAAGTGCTGCTGCCAGCAAGGTAAGGGTAGCGCGGTGAGACCACCACATCGATAGCCCCCACCAGGCCTTGAAGCCAGTCTAGCAGTGACACTGTTAATGCTTGTGTCATTTGCTTGCACACATCTCGTCGTCGTCGTGTAGCATATGTGAGGGCGGTAGAGTATGTGCGAGTTTTAATGCAGCATACTTTCAGGGGAAAGTGTTCTGACTGGTGTAAATTGGGAAAGTGAAGTAAGTCAGAGAAGGAATAAATGAAGAATTTATTTGTGAAATTAACAGAAACATAAACTTAAATAAAATAAAATAAAAAATATATTTTTCAAAAAATCTTTAGATTTTTCAACATATTCTCTGTCGACCATTTGTATTGTCAAATTTATACAATAAATTTTTATTTTTAAGCTAATTTGTCAATTTTAAATGAAATATGAAATTTTAAACTAATTTCCATACTAAGATATATTTTGGCGAAAATGTTTTCAATTTCGTCAATTTTTATATGAAATATAATAAAATTTGTAATTCAAAAAAAATCAAATAATTTTCAAAAAAAAAAAAATATATATATATATCAAATATTAAAAAAATATTTAAGAGAATCCTCTTTATTCACAAAATTTTCTATATAAATCGTAAAATATTTTATGACATTTTATATAAAATATTAAAAAAATCCATGATTTTTTCCTCTATCCAAAATTTAGCCTTCAATTCAAATTTAAATATTTATTTAAATTTAAAATTTATATGAAATATGAAATTTAATATAAAATTGCATATGAGATATATATTGCCAAAAATATTTTCATTTTTTTCTCTCAGTTTTTTAAATATTTTGACGAATATTTATTTTTAAAATAATAAATAAATTTTTAAAATAATAAAAATATTACAAATTCGACTAAAATTTTATCTACAATTCCAATATTTCTACAAAATCGTCAAATATTTTAAGAACATTTTTATTTATCGGCAATTTGTTAAATTAAATTATATGAAATTTAAAAAAAATATATATACAATTTTTTTACAAATTTAGTCTAGAATATCAAAAAAGTCCTCAGATTTTTCTATAAAAATTTATATAAAATATTAAAAAATATTTAAAAGAAACCCCTTTATTCAAAATTTGGTCTAAAATTAAAAAATTGTCTATAAAAATTGTAAAAATTAAGAAAATCCTACGATTTTTTCCTTTATTCAAAATTTGGTCGAAAATTCAAATTTTTATTTATCGACATTTTTTTGGTTTTTATGTGAAATATTAAAAAATTCAGCAAATTTTTTTTTCAATTTTAGTCTAATTTTTCAAAAATTTCTTCAGATTTTTCTATAAATATATATATATATATATAATTTTAAAAAATAATTTAAGTGAAACGCCTAAAATTCAAATTTGTGTATAAAAATCGTCAAATATTTTAAGCAATTATACGAATTTTCCCTTTTATTCAAAATTTAGTCTACAATTCAAATTTGTCTAAAAAATAGTTTAAGGAAATGCTTATTTCGCACTCTTTTTTAATTTTTATGTTTCTACGATTTTTTTTTCAATATCCCAGTTCAAATCAAATTTAGTCAAAATTTTCAAAAATTTCTTCGAATTTTTCTTTAAAAATATATAAAATATTAAAAAAAATATTTAAGGGAAACACATTATTCAAAATTTTTATTTATCAGATTTTTTTTTTAAGTTTTAATTGAAATAATAAAAAAATTCTACGAAATTTATTCCAATTTTAGTCTAAAATTATATCTACGATTTATTCCCTTTTTTCAAAATTTTGTATAAAATTTAAATTTTTGTATAAAAATGGTCAAATATTTTAAGAAAATGTTTATTTATCGCCAAATTTATTTGTAAAATATTTATTTAGGTTTTAGTCTAAAATTTTAAAAATGTTTTCAGTTTTTTTTCCTGTAAATAAATTTGCCTATAAAAATCGTAGGATATTTTAAAGAAATTTTATTTAAAAAATTTACGAATTTTTACCTTTATTCAAAATTTAGTCTAAAATTCAAATTTGTATATAAACATCGTCAAATATTTTAAGAAAACTTTTATTTATCGGCAAATTTGTTAAATTTTATGTGAAACAATAAAAAATTCTACGAAATTTACTTCAAATTTGTCCAAAATTTCAAAAATGTCTTCAGATGTTTCTATGAAAATATATATAAAATATTAAAAAAAAAACATTTAAATTCATTCAAAATTTAGTATAAAATTCAAATTCGACTATAAAATTCGTCAAATATTTTAAGAAACATTTTTCTTTATCGGTTTATTTATTTTTCTTTAGTTTAGAATGCAAATTTGTATATAAAAATCATCAAATATTTTAAGGAAATATTAAAAAAAAAAAAAATTCTAAAAATAAAATTTCTACAGATTTTTCTATAAAAATCAAATATTTAAAGGAAATATTTATTATCAGCAAATTTTTCAATTTTTTATATCATATTAAAAAGTCATCGAAATTTCGTCTAAAATTTCGCAGCATATTATAAATAAATTTCGAAATATAGTCGATTTTTAATTTTTATTTTAATTTTATTAATTTATATAATTTAATTTTATTATAATTTAATTTTAATAATTTAAACTGCCTGTTATAATTTAAAAAATCGACTAAATTTCGATATTTATTTACAAAATTCTGCGAAATTTTTGACGAAATTTCGTTTATTTTTTAATATTTCATAGACAACTTTTATAAATTTTGAATAATTATTCAAACGAAAATTTTTTTATCGTTTATATTTTATATAACTTATACCATTTGCCATAATACCGGCTGCCCAGCTGAGTGTTTGTTAATTAAGTGTTACTGCTGTTGATTATCTGCCTTATCGTGGAAAGGGTTTGGGTATGAGTTCGGTATGAGTTGTAAAATATATTTTGGACGATTTTAACCGAATCAATGGATTGTGAATATAATATGCCAGTTATGAATGCATGCATCCTTGCATGTGCCATGTGAGTGTTGCCATTAAAAAATCAGACAAAAAAAAACCAACTGAAAATAAAACACATCCTTATGCCAATGCTTTTGTTGAGGTAAAATATTTAATGAGGAGGAACGCATAAAAATATGATAAATTGATTTGATAATTATTTACAACAAAAGCGAAATGCAATTAAAAGAGGTGTTGGACCATGAAATATGAGAGCAATTGAAAGAGCACTTTGCTGCCGATTTCATATGTAAACGGGTGGGGTTGGATGGATGGATGGCTGGTTGGTGGTTCATTTATTGTCTGTTTTGTGCCAATTTTTTGACAACCCTTTTTCGAGAAAGGAAATCAAATTACAAATTTTAGTATGACTCTTTATGCATTTTTCTCAATATTTATATAGATTTCCAAAGCAGCCACCGCAGTTTTGTCATCCTTCACTGTTGTGACTATAACATAATCTCCTGCGGGTGTATCTCGTGGCAAGAAATTGACCTGGACCTGATAATCCTTGATGTTATATTCACCCTGTGAAAGAAATAAAAGGAAGATACTTTTAAAATAGTAAAACATTTAAATAATGAAACTGCAAAAAAACACAATGAAAAAAATCACATGAACACAGCGAAGTGTTGGGACATTTGCAATTTCTCTCAAAATTCATTAGACAATTTGCCACAATTTATTTCGACATTTCAACGACTATTTTTTCAATTATCTGAACAATTGTCGGCAGATTCTGCACATTACCTAAAATTTTACACGAGAATTGTACGAACTTCACATCCTCTGAAGGGAGTTTTTTCATACGATGATTAATGCGACAAAATCTGCACATTCTCTGAATACATTTTTTATTCCAGAATTATCCGATGATTTCTGCACAAGAGCTACTTTCCTTACTTTGTGATAAATGAAATAATTTTATATTTTTATTAAATGAAAGAAGCTGAAAAATTTGTTTAATTTTAATCTTAGTCACCAGGCACTTTTTTATTTTTTAATTTGTTACTTCGGTCTGTAATCAATATATGATTTGAACTTGGATTATATTTTATAAAATGAAAAGCCTTCTGAAATGTCACCATGTCATTTGTAAATAAATGTTTTTGACAAAAATCTGTCCAATAAATCTGCACACTCTGATGGATCCAATTGTTGCTAATTTCACTTTCACAAAAAAAACAGTGGTTTCGGCACAGTCAGTCGGTGGAAAAGGGCTATTTCGCGAGAGTTTGTCAGAAATTTGTCGGATAATTCTGTGCACTCTTCCGGTTTTCCCCAGACAAATATGTTCTCATTTGTAATGTCTTCGATTAACTCGGCGAAAAAAGCATAGTTCATCAGAGTTTAGTCAGATTTTGATACGATAATTTCTGACAAAAATCTGTCCAATAATCCTACACACTCTGATGGCTACGAATTTATTGCGAATTTCAACTTTAAATAGAAACAGTGGTTTGGAACAGCCAGTCATTGGAAGAGAGCTATTTCGTCAGAGTTTGGTCAGACTTTGATACGACAATTTCTGACAGAAATCTGCGCACTTTCATCAGACAAATAGGTTCTCAGCATTTTTTATACATTTGGGCTATTTTGTCAGAGTTTGGTCAGATTTTGATACGAGAGATTCTGACAGAAATTTTACGAATAAATTTGCACATTCTTCCAGCTTTTCCAAAACAAATAGGTTTTCAACAGAAATGTCTTCGGTAAACTCGGCGGAAAAAAGCATAGTTCATCAGAGTTTGGTCAGACTTTGATAAGACAATTTCTGACAAAAATCTGTCAAATAATTCTGCACACTCTTATGGCTACGAATTTGTTGCGAATTTCACTTGGTTTAGGAACAATCAGTGGATGGAAGAGAGATATTTCACCAGAGTTTGGTCACACTTTGATACGACAATTTCGTACAGAAATTTGTCGGATAATTCTTTGCACCCTTCCGGGTTTCCCCAGACAAATAGGATTTCAGCAGAAATGTCTTCTACCAACTCGGCATAGTTCATCAGAGATTCGTCAGACTTTGATACGATAATTTCTGACAAAAATATGTCCAATAAATCTGCACACTCTGATGACTAAGAATTTGTTGCAAGGGCTATTTCGCTACAGTCTGGTCAGACTTTGATACCACAATTTCTGACAGAAATCATCACACTCTTCCGACTTTCTCAGCAATGTTTTCCTACTTTCGGTTTCATTTCTGACTGAATTCGGAAAATTTTTTCAAATTCGGTAAAATTAATTTTTTCAATTTCAATTTCGACATGAAAATAAAGTTTAGATTCTTTAATGAATGTTGAAAATATTTCGTCCAAAGATCATGCTGTCTTTAAGCTAACCGCTCCTGAAAATACCCTTTTATGTTGCATTTTGCCCAATATTTTCTGCATTAATATAGACCCTTGAAAGCAATAAAAATTTTGATGCTTGTCTTAGAGTACCTTAATGGTCAAATTATTGGACGTTTATAGTATTTTTTTTTATAGTGGAAACTGAAAACGTTTTGTATTCGGTGGAAGTATTTCATAAAAAATAAATAGATTCAGGAAATTTTCATTTTTGTGAAAAGAGTTAAAAAATGTTGGCTCTGAAAAACCAACTCCTGTTTTAAATTATTTCACAAAAATGCAGTCAGTGATATTATTTTTCGTCCGAAATTCATCATTTCAAGAAATATAAGATTGTGGCTGTAATTTTGAAAAACCACAAAAAATCGATCTAAAAGACCAATAATACGACCAATGAGTTATTCTCAGACAAGAATGAAAATTTAAAGTGATTCCAAGGGTCCATTAATTAAAAAAATGAAAAAAAATACAACATAAAAAATTACACGGGTAAAATTAAGGGTATTTTCAGGAGCGTTTAGCTCACAGACAACATGACCCAGCGACGAAATATGTTGCAGATCATCATTAAAGAATCTAAACTTTTCCGCAGCAATTTATTTTCGTGACCATGCTACTGTCTTCCTGTATAAATTACGATATTCGGCGTATTCATAAAAAAAAACATAAATAAAAATTTATTTTCCAATTATTATTACTATTTCGCTTGGCATACAATCGCCTTTTCCACTTCTAGAAGTCACTAAGTACTGATTCAATTGATGCATTTCGGATGTGACAAGTGACAATTCTTCGATAAGAAAACGATTTCGCGGATATTATTCTCGACTTCTTGGAGTAAAGTTTTAGTGACTGTCGAGATAGAAAATATTTGCAACGAAAGAATTAGGTCCTCGACTGTGTATTTATGAACTTTTCTCTCGTTTCTGTTGAACAAAATCTTCATGTGAGAGATTAATTAAACAACCACACATTTTCAAACCTTCGCTAAGTTTAAACATTAGCATGTATAAGGTTTTTTATAAGGATCGATATTACTATCATAAAGAAGAAACTTCGTTATAATATCTCTTAGAATCACAATAATTGAGAAAATATGATGAATTGGTAAATATTATCCTATTTAACTCCGGGAAAAAATCATCTGATTTCATTCATCGGAAGTAACTCCTCATTAAAGCGACATTTTTATGTAAATATTCTAAAAATGCATGGGAAGTTCGGAACGAATATACACCGTAAATTTCTTCCAGTGCCGACAAAACTTTATTTCCTGAGTACAAAAGTCTTGTAAAGCTTCTCTAAAAACAGTGAGTACAAAACTATATGAAGGACAGCGTATTAACCTTGTGCTCTCGCTGATGTTTTGGGCGTTATTTTTCATTGTGGAAAGCTTAATCTTTGTAAAACTATTTTGCCTTACCTTTGGCAGAGGACACGTTCCCGGCTCGGGTAAATTGGAAACTTCTGTTAAGTCCGGATAGATATCTTCATCCTCGGCCATAAATTTGCAAATCTGTTTTTCCACACTAAACACCAAAGGACCACGCTGTTTGAGTTTTGCATCGTAGCGAAAAACTTGTATTTGAAGCTGAAAATTTAATAAGTATTGATTAAAAAATTAAACAAACCAACTCCCAAACAAGCAGAGAAAAAATATTTTTGGATCTATCCTATTTTTCCTAGTTTTTCTCTGCTTGCAAATTTCCATAACTTCAAAACTATCTATCCTCACCTTTTGTTCGTCGGCCAAATTCAAAGTGGCCGTTAACGTTCCATTGATCACAAAGAGATTGCGTGCCTTGCGGGTCATCCGCAACGAATTCCAGTCGACAAATTTCGTATCGTATCCTTTGGCTATCTCGAAAGACTCCAATTCCACCGTATACGGATCATCATCCTGCGATAACACGAACAGCACACAAATCGCCAACACACACACGAACAGAGTGAATATTTTTAAAACCATTTTTGAAAGTTAACTGAATTTATTATGGCCGATTTGAGATCGTTTATATATGGAATATTTACAATGCCAAACTTGTCGAATTAATTAGCTGGTAATTACACTATAAACTGCATGGCATGACATGCAATATTTTATTATTAGATAAAATATTGTTTGTTTACTGATTTGATGATTGAGATTGCCTTGTTGCTTGAAAACGTTTCAATTTATTACAAGTTTTTACATCAAATTTTTAATTAATTAATTACCCCGTAACATAATTATCCTTGAGATCAATTGATCAAGAGGATGGCAGGGCAAAAAGTTACAAAAGTTCCATTGTGAAGAGATGAGGAAGTCTATAGATAGATGAGGAAGTCTAGCTTAAACTCAACCAAAAAGAGATAATTCTCGATATCAAACAAATGTGGGCCTTTTTATATTCCATATTTTGATTGGTACCATTTTTATCCCCCTTTTGCTCTGTTCTTTGAAACATATTGATGAGGAAGTCTATAGATAGATGAGGAAGTCTAGCTTAAACTCAACCAAAAAGAGATAATTCACAATATCAAACAAATGTGGGCCTTTTTATATTCCATATTTTGATTGGTACCACTTTTATCCCCCTTTTGCTCTGTTCTTTGAAACATATTGATGACGAAGTCTATAGATAGATGAGGAAGTCTAGCTTAAACTCAACCAACAAGAGATAATTCTCAATATCAAACAAATGTGGGCCTTTTTATATTCCATATTTTGATTGGTACCATTTTTATCCCCCTTTTGCTCTGTTCATTGAAACATATTGATGAGGAAGTCTATAGATAGATGAGGAAGTCTAGCTTAAACTCAACCAACAAGACATAATTCTCAATATCAAACAAATGTGGGCCTTTTTATATTCCATATTTTGATTGGTACCATTTTTATCCCCCTTTTGCTCTGTTCATTGAAACATATTGATGAGGAAGTCTATAGATAGATGAGGAAGTCTAGCTTAAACTCAACCAACAAGAGATAATTCTCAATATCAAACAAATGTGGGCCTTTTTATATTCCATATTTTGATTGGTACCATTTTTATCCCCCTTTTGCTCTGTTCTCTGAAACATATTGATGAGGAGGTCTATAGATAGATGAGGAAGTCTAGCTTAAACTCAACCAACAAGAGATAATTCTCAATATCAAACAAATGTGGGCCTTTTTATATTCCATATTTTGATTGGTACCACTTTTATCCCCCTTTTGCTCTGTTCTCTGAAACATATTGATGAGGAAGTCTATAGATAGATGAGGAAGTCTAGCTTAAACTCAACCAAACGAAATAATTCTCAATATCAAACAAATGTGGGCCTTTTTATATTCCATATTTTGATTGGTACCATTTTTATCCCCCTTTTGCTCTGAAACCTTTTTTGAAACATGATTGATGAGGAAGTCTATAGATAGATGAGGAAGTCTAGCTTAAACTCAACCAAAAAGATATAATTCTCAATTCCCAAACAAATGTGGGCCTTTTTATATTCCATATTTTGATTGGTACCATTTTTATCCCCCTTTTGCTCTGTTCTTTGAAACATATTGATGAGGAAGTCTGTAGATAGATGAGGAAGTCTAGCTTAAACTCAACCAACAAGAGATAATTCACAATATCAAACAAATGTGGGCCTTTTTATATTCCATATTTTGATTGGTACCATTTTTATCCCCCTTTTGCTCTGTTTTTTGTAACGTATTCTAAGTAAAAATTGGACCTTCTAACTCCTTTCGTTTAGAATTATTAAATCAATTGGCGTTGGGTGCCAATTTCAATGCAAGAAATAGTAAAACATTTTAACATATTTTAATATTAAATTTAATTCAATTCTGATTTATCCATCCTTTAGTTGCCCAACCCTAATAATAGCTATTAATCCAATTCTATTTTTAAAAATCCATCCTTAAATTATGACAACAATCTCCTTTCCATTCACATTCACATAATAATTTATTTTAAATCTAAATCTATTTTCGTTGCATTATTAATAGGAATTGTTTTATTATTATTATTTTGTTCTATTTTTTTTCTCTGTTGGCATTATCGTATTAAACTTTGTTAATTTAAAAATAAAATACATCCATAAAACACTTGCGGCAAATACTTGTAATAATCCACTCAAATGATGCAGAAAATCATTTTTAAATAAATGAAAAACCAACAACAACAACAGAGGAAAAACCCAGTCAATTGCAAAAAACGGCCAAACCAAACAAACAATTGGCATTTTGCGGACCCAAACGTACTGACGGACGAGCTTTTTTGTCTCTGGGTGAGTGTGTGTGTGTGAAAACCTATTTTTAAATAAATGTTTTTATAAAAAATCATACAATAAAAACAGCCATTTACAATAATAATGGAAGTGTTTTTTTCTTCTTCGTTCATGCTGCAGACCAGACCAGGCCAGTCCAGCCAGCCAGTCAGACTCTATGGACGAATGATGGGCTCGAGTAGAATGTTGATTTTTCCACCAATTTTAAATGAACCCTTTTTTATATGAAGTTATGGATGAAATGCAAAAAAAACAACAAGAACAACGTTTCGAATAAATATATACATGCATTTGGTTGAATATATGAAGTACACCGAGAAAAAAATTTTAATAATATTTTTCTAATAAAATTCCAATACTAGACAATATAAAAGGGGGAAATTTGGAGGAAAATCGACTATTTTTAAATGTAATTCGTTTAGATAACCACGAAAAAACATTGAAAAAGATTTTGGAATATTTTAGTTTTAATTTTTTAAAGTATTTTGAATATTTAAATCATAACTAGCCGAAACGACAACTAATCTCAAAATTATGAAAATTATTTCCCAATCACATAAAAATAGAATGGATGAATTATAAAAAATTAAAGCAAAAAAATAAATAATTATAAAAAATAAAAAAACAAAAATTCTGTTGCAATAAAATTGAGGATAATTCCATTCTTCCAAATTTAAAGACAATCGTTGGAAGTACTTTATCAAACCCGAAATTTCGTTTGTTCATTTCGGTCTGTAATCAATAAATTTGATTTGAACTGGATTATTGTCTTGGACAACCAATTTGAGCGTTTATATTTTATAGAGAACAAAATTTGATTTGAACTGGGATATTGTCCTGACTCAAGACCATTTTGCTTCTATATTTAATAGAATACAAATTTATTTACAAAAATTACTTGGCTGCAAAATTTATTTACAAATGTCAGGATAACATTTATTTTTGGCTGCACACTACCTTTATCATGATTTCCGATCAGTGCTTTGTGTCATCAGAAGGTTTCGCAGCGATTTTTCAGTAAAATACCCAAACTCTTAAAGTTAATAATTCTCTTAAATTAACGAGAATCACATCTCTCCTTCCGAATATCAGTTAAAAACAATCACATCAAATGACAAAGTGCACTTTCCCATCTTATTACAAGCATCACATTGAGTTGCATATTTAAGCTTGCAGTCTCATTAAGAAAATAACATTTGAAAATGGACCTTATGTTATTTCAGCTGGATTTTCCATGCAGTGTGACAAGACTATTAGTGATGCTGCCAGATTTTTCTAGTTGAATATTTTCAGAAAAACCAATGGCCACCTTATGAAGTCTTTTAAGTGTAAGACCACTCGAACAGGCCTATTGTGAGAAAAGAGCTCAACAAAATCAAAATTTTATAAAGTTACGAACTATGACAATATATAGAAATCTAAAAATCCACTTAAATGAAAATTTCAAAAATTCCGTTAAACTAAAAAATCTCTCGTTAATGAAAATAATGTATTTTGAAGGCAATTGATTGATGATATGCTAAGTTATGACCTTTCATGTGACCTCGTACCACAACCAAAGCCTAAATATTATAAAATAAACAAGTTGGACATGGCAACAAAACGAAATAAAAAATCAAACAAATTAATATTAGAAAAATGTCAAAAAGAGATCCGTTCCAAAGAATAGCTCCGCAAAGAGGCTTTATCTAAGCATTGTGATAGATCCGACCATCATACAAGGAGGTATGCTGCTAGAACATCTCTTTAAATTCTAATGTTTGTATCCGAGAACTAAAAATTATTTTTTTTTGTGTACATACTAGGGTTTGGGGTTTCCCGGACTTTTTTTATTTCCCGGGAAAACGGGAATGAAAAAATTCATTCCCGGGAATCCCGGGAATTCCCGGGAAAAAGTGATTTATTTATAGGAATGTTAATGTTAATCCTTTTCAAGATTATATTCGGAACATACAAATTTATATTGAGAAATGTAAATTCATATTAGGGACATATAATGGGTAATGTAAATTTATAATAGGAACATGTTAATTCATAATGAGATATATAAATCATAATTCATTGAGAACAATTAATTCATAATAGGAACATACCAATTCATAATGAATTATACAAGTTTGTAATCAAATCAGAAAATACACAAACAAAAAATTTATGGATATTTCTTTTAATTTTTTTACTAATATTCCAATTTTTGGCGAAGGAATATTAGTAAATTGCGAAAAAAACCGGAAAAAATCACAAAAAAGACAAACGTATATCCGAGACCCCAAGATCTGAAAGTATGGAAAAATCGAAAGAAAAAAATTGATTTTTTTTTGTGTAAAATGTAGTTAAACTAAAAAAAAACGAAAAACCAAAATAAAAATTTTCGATAACTATATTAGTTATGAAATATCGAAATTGTTATTAAAAAAATATTTTTTATTATCTCATTTAAAAAAAAAATGCGCAAAAGTCACAAATTTTCAATAACATTCGGGTTATCAAAATCAAAAATATAGGAAAACAAGTAAAAACGGCGTTAACTTTATATACCCTCCACCATGGTTTGCATTCCACAGATGCTGTCGATTTTCGTAGATGTGCAGTACAATTACAGGAAAATATATATTTTTTAATATAGCCAAACCAAAACAAATACAAATATTGAAAAAATAATTTTATGAATAAATTTTAATATTTTTATTATTTCCAGCCACGCTTTTAAGGCAAGCCTACCAATACAATTACATTTCGAAATAATACTTTAAGTAAATTCAAAAAATAAATATGCTTATATTTATATTTTCAAAAAAAGCTTAAATACCATAAATATTGGTGGATAGTTGGTGCTACAGTTGCTTGTATTCCCATTCTATTTTAATTCCAAAAGTACAAATTTTGAAAATCCATTATCTCACGTACAGGGTTGCCCATATTCGACGGACCCATCTGGCAACGCCATAACTTTTGACAGAGATGTCAGATCGCTTAATGACATACCGCGTTTGAAGCGTCAGTCCAAGCAGATTTTTACCATGCAACAATACACGCCACGCGAGCGCTCTGAAATAGTTGAAATTTACATTCAACAGAACAAGTCAATTGTGAAAACTCAACGTGCTTTTAAAATATTAAAAAATGTGAGAAGTGCGCCTTCTAAGAACACCATTAAGCGTTTATACGAAAAATTTTCGACTGGTGAGGCTCTTTCTAATCCGAAGAGGCCAAATAAAAGTCGACCAAGGCGATCGGCCGAGAATATCGCTGCCGTACGAGCCAGTGTTGAGAGGTCCCCAAGAACATCCCAAAAACGCCGTTCTCAGCAGTTGGGCATGGCTCGGTCCACTTTACAACGGATTATTCGCGTTGATTTGCATTTGTTCCCGTACAAAATTCAATTGACGCAAAGATTGTTGCCTGTGGACAAGCGTTGTTGCCTGTGGTCCGTCGAATATGGGCAACCCTGTACATAGTGCAAAATAACCTAACTTCATGATTCCACCACTTTTTGCCGTTAAAGTAAAAAATACGAATTTGAAAAGAGGAATGTATGCATCGATTCCACATTTTTCCTATGTTACCCCCTTAAAAGTACAACTTTTGAAAATCTCTTTATTTTACATGTCTACGCAATTACAGGGATGTACAAACCGAATTTCATCATTCTAGCTGTAGTCGTTTAGTGGGTACTATTTTTATCCCTCTGTACCCATTGTATGCCTTTAAAGTAAGAATTTGGAAAAACCAATATATTTTTCGTGTCTACACAGTCAGAGATATGAATACTCCGAATTTCATGACTCTGTGGTAATTTGGTTGGTACAATTTGTATCCCTTTTTCTATTTTAATCCCAAATAGTACGAATTTCGAAAAGTCACTCTATTTTACTTGTCTACGCATTTAGAGGGATATACACACCTAATTTCAACATTTGTATCCCTCTATTCCCATTTTACCCCTTACGAATTTGAAAAAAAAAAAAATACATTTAAATTATGTATCCACTCAATTAGATGAATACCGAATTTCGTGTTTCTAGCTGTTGTCGTTTCATAGATATCATTTTTATCCCTTTTTGTCCCATTTCACCCCCTACAAATAAGAATCACTTTATGGTGCACATTTTTGCTATAAGGGGAATGCGCATACCAAATATCAAGCAAATATAAATATTAGGGGTATTTTTAGTCCTTGTGAGGGAAAAATATTCCTCTCTATGCCGATTTCGCCCTCTTTCAATCCCAACCGATCTACAACTATTAGACGTATTTTGAGAAAATTTGGACGCACTGACTACTTTCGTTTAGCGTGCTTTCAACAGACGGACGGACATGGCTAGATCGTCTTAGAATTTTATGAAGATCAAGAATATATATACTTGACCCTATGACCCTATGTCTCAGGTCGACATTTCAAGGTGTTACAAACGAAATGACAAAGTTAGTATACCCCCATCCTGGAGGTGGAGGGTATAAAAATGGTATCCGAGACCTAAAAAAATTCTTTTTGTGCATATAAGTATACTGACTCATAAAATAAACACAAAAAATGTTTATGGATAATTTTTTCAATTTTTTACTAATACAGTGAAATCGGTAGTCTTCACATTTTCGATAGCATCATTTTGGGTTGTTTTGTCTAAGAGCAAAGCCTATAAAGAATTGAAATGTGTAAACTATGTCACATTTATTAAAGAGTGATTTTTTTGAGGTTAGGATTTTCATGCATTAGTATTTGACAGATCACGTGGGATTTCAGACATGGTGTCAAAGAGAAAGATGCTCAGTATGCTTTGACATTTCATCATGAATCGTCTTACAAACGAACAACGCTTGCAAATTATTGAATTTTATTATCAAAATGCGTGCTCTGTTAAGAAAGTTCATTGCGCGCTTCCATTTTATGGTCAGTTTAATCGACCCACTGAAGCGGCTATTCGGGCTATTGTGACTAAATTTCGCACCAAATTTAAGTTGTTGGACATTAAACCACCAACACGCTTACGTAGAGTGCGAACTGAAGAAAATATCGCAGCTGTATCGGCCAGTGTTAATGATGACCACCAATTTTCGATTCGTCGCCGTTCGCACCAATTGGGTCTCTGTTACTCAAAAACGTGGAAATGCCAAAATTGGACTAAGCGGATGGACCACCTAAGACGCAGCCGCGGTCAACATTTAAATGAAATTATCTTCAAAAAGTAAATGTCATGGACCAATCTAACGTTTCAAATAAAGAACCGATGAGATTTTGCAAATTTTATGCGTTTTTTTTTAAAAAAAAGTTATCAAGCTCTTAAAAAATCACCCTTTAGATCCGCAATTAATAGATGGAGCAGTGAAATCAATTTTCAAAAATTGAAGAATTAATCCTTTTTTTTTTGGTTTTTGTACTGAACGGGAAGAGGATTCATAGATTTTCCTATAACCCAAAAATTGATTTTATGGGATCCAGAGCCATTAAACTTTGTTCACTATTTGGAGAGATCATATAAGGAAATAAGTGTTCTCTTTAATGGATAGTTCACAATAATGGAATATTTGTAAATTGAGAAAAAATATATTTTTTTCCGAAAAAATATTTTTTTGCTGGCAAAAAAGAAATCATGAAAAATAGAAAAAGAAAATCGGAAAAAACTTAACAGAAGACAAAACTTGTGTCTCAATTTTTAGGAGAATGTTCATAAACTACTGTTTCTATGCTAGAGTCCAATTCACAACATTTGCAGCCATCATAATTACCTTTAATTGAACATATAATCGGAACTGATCAGATTTAATTCAATTCAATTTGCGAAATCTCATATTAAATCGCCTAAATCTTTCAATAGATGACAACCTGCTCTTATAACTAAAAAAATATCAAAATATTAATATATCAGCTCAATATTAGCTGAAAATCAAACGAGCGACGACTTGCAGTTTTCAGTTAATTAAACAATCATTCCAAACAACCAGCTAGCATTACGTATTATCAACCATTACAGAAAGTTTGCTATATGTTTCAAAGTATACTTCTAGGAGTTTTATCTGCAATTTCAGGTCGCATATCATAGAACCTTACATCCCTGAAATATGCTTTAAACAATATTTCAAAATACAGTAACCAAGAACAATGAACATCATTTTTTTACCATATCGTTAATTAAATCTATATTTGCAGCAATAAGCAGAATTTTCATTTTGCAATGATTAACTGAGACCTCAGTGTATAAATATTTGTAAATGACAAGGCTTCAGTCGGCCTCGTGATTATGGTTGTATACTGAAGAGAATGAAATACACTGAATTCATAAAACTTTTAGTTAAGACACCGTATAACGAACATAAAATTACACTTTTTAATGCAAAATAAAACCTCAAGAGCTCTCGTTTTCAATGAATTAACCGAAATTCAAATGGTTTTCGAGATATATGCCAATCAAATAATCTCTAAAATGACAAACCATTCAACTATGTTAAATTTTCAACTTAAAGCATTTTCATAAAAGAAACAAATTTTAACGATTAGTAAATTACATTTGCTTAATCACAAAAGATTTAATTACTTCTACTAAAAAAAATTATTTGAATTTGTCTGTTGATTTGATACTACAATTTTTCCTGTGTACTCCAGTATTTATATTTTTATATATTAAACCAAATGACCACTTGACTTTTTTAGACCATTACAACACCGGTGGCCCGCCCGGTGGACGTAGTGGTTGTTGTTGTTGCGGCAATGGCTCGTAATTGTCCCGGAGAGTGTGTTTGCGTGTGTGTGCAAAGCCGTACCGATGCCGTTGGTGTCCGTGTGCAGTTGTTGTTGACTTCTGCTCTGCCATGGCTTTTATTGTTTTTATGCCAATTTGTGTTGTATTTATTCAGGCTCAATTTCACCATATTCGGACACTTTTTCAGTTAATGCCAGTTTTTACTCCAAGGGGAGTGGGAGGGAGGTTGGTAGGTAGGGAAAGGTGGAAATTACGGCCGCAAGGAAAGGGAATTGAATGCGCAAAAAAAGAATACCAAACATCAACAACAACACGGTGATGGTGTTGTTATTGTAAATGAATGATTTTAATGAAAAACCAGTAGAGATGATTGTCTAGTGGCCGGTTTTTTCTCTGTGTTTTTTTATTTTTCTTTTTTTGGTTCAGTTGCTCCAGTGTCCATCAGTTATTATTACTGGAGTAAAAGTTATGGGTCATGGATATTTCGTTGTCTCTTTTGGTGGGAATGAATGCGGAAGCCCAACATGGTATATAAGGGGTGATTTTTTAAGAGCTTGATAATTTTTTTAAAAAAAAAAACGCATAAAATTTGCAAAATCTCATCGGTTCTTTATTTGAAACGTTAGATTGGTCCATGACATTTACTTTTTGAAGATAATTTCATTTAAATGTTGACCGCGGCTGCGTCTTAGGTGGTCCATTCGGAAAGTCCAATTTTGGGCAACTTTTTCGAGCATTTCGGCCGGAATAGCCCGAATTTCTTCGGAAATGTTGTCTTCCAAAGCTGGAATAGTTGCTGGATTATTTCTGTAGACTTTAGACTTGACGTAGCCCCACAAAAAATAGTCTAAAGGCGTCAAATCGCATGATCTTGGTGGCCAACTTACCGGTCCATTTCTTGAGATGAATTGTTCTCCGAAGTTTTCCCTCAAAATGGCCATAGAATCGCGAGCTGTGTGGCATGTAGCGCCATCTTGTTGAAACCACATGTCAACCAAGTTCAGTTCTTCCATTTTGGGCAAAAAAAGTTGGATATCATCTCACGGTAGCGCTCACCATTCACAGTTACGTTACGATTCGCATCATCTTTGAAGAAGTACGGTCCAATGATGCCACCAGCCCATAAACCGCACCAAACTGTGACTTTTTCTGGATGCATTGGTAGCTCTTGCAATGCTTCTGGCTGATATTCACTCCAAAATCGACAATTCTGCCTATTTACGTACCCATTGAGCCAAAAATGAGCTTCGTCGCTGAACACAATTTCTTTCTTTCTGAACTTTCTTAACAGAGCACGCATTTTGATAATAAAATTCAATGATTTGCAAGCGTTGCTCGTTAGTAAGTCTATTCATGATGAAATGTCAAAGCATACTGAGCATCTTTCTCTTTGACACCATGTCTGAAATCCCACGTGATCTGTCAAATACTAATGCATGAAAATCCTAACCTCAAAAAAATCACTCTTTATATATATACATATGTACCCCTATATACATACATACATATGTATAGGCGAGTATGTATATTTTTCCCAAAGACACTTCATGTATATGAACGAGACGATGATCCTCGTCGTCGTTGAGTTACGGACTGTTGTTTTTTAAACAATTTTTAATGATTTTTAAAAACATTTATTGTTCTAAAGTACCTTCATTACAAAAGGGCGTTTTGGTGATTCGAAGAACTTAAATATGAATTCCAGGATTCCACACCTAAGTACTTGAAAATGTATGTATGGCCATAAAAGCGGAAACGGAAATGTTTACAATTGTGCTCCAGTGTCTCGCATCATTCGAAAGGATAGACAAAATATAAATTAGAATAGATTAAGCTTTCATCGAACACTGGTTCCCAACCCACATTTTCCAACGGAAAGGCTCCCAAAAATAAACAAGAAAAAGATTCAGACGTTCAAAGAGATCTCATCACCAAAATATGTTGCTGATATGATGTTTTCCCGTACATTTGTAAATGCTGTCCACTATTCCAATTCCATTTTATATTTTCATTTTTGAAAGCATTTATTTGTCTATTGTTATCCTCAAAAATTATCCCCTTTTTACCCTCTTTTACGCAGTTTATGGGATGTCATAATTCGTATACAGTCGATTGGTACCATTTTTGTCCCGTTTCCCTATAAAGGCACGAATTTACGGCCATTTGTTGTAAAAAAGTTTTTTATTTTAATATAGACCTCAAACATCTGTATCTTCCATGGTTTTCGGGGTTTTCGGGGTTTTCACTGGGGGAGCCAAATCTTATTATAATTTTAAAGCAGAAAAAATATTTTTGATAAACAAACTTATAAAATTCATAAAAATATATATTTTTTAAAAAAGCAAATTCATATTGAAAATTGAGTAAAATCTATAAAAATTGAGATATCGTAACGAAATTTTTGGAATTGTAAAGAAAACATGTCTACGACAATAATGAAAAATAGTTTTTGTTATTTCTGTCAACAAATTACCCAAATTCTCAGATTGGGGAAATATGTTCCAAAATTTGGGATTTTTATACACTCCACGAGAGTATTATGTCTTTGTGCATTTGTTTGTAACACCCAAAAGGAAACGAGATAGACCCATTGTTAATTATACCGATCGTCTTAGAATCACTTTCTGAGTCGATTTAGCAATGTCCGTCTGTCTGTCCGTCCGTCCGTCCGTCCGTCCGTCCGTCCGTCCATATATTCTTGTAATCACGATACAGGTCGCAATTGTAGACAGAACCAAATGAAACTTTGCACAACGATGTTTTTCGGGATAAGGACGAACGCTATTTAATTTGAAGAAAATCGGTTCAGATTTAGATATAGCCCCCATACGAATTTCACTCCCGATTTGACTCTTTTCACTCTAGATACCACATATTACAACAGATTTTCTTTAAAATTGGCAAAACATCTTATATTGTAACTAGAAACACCTGTGGTAAAAATGTGTTAGATCGGTTCAGATTTATATATAGCTCCCATACAAATTTCGCTCCCGATTTGACTTTTTCCGCTCTAGAAACCACATATTGTATCAGATTGTCTTCAGATTTGGTAAAACATCTTATATTCCCACTAGAAACTCCCATGGTGAATATCGGACAGATCGGTTCAGATTTATATATAGCTCCCATACAAATTTCGCTCCCGATTTGACTTTTTCCGCTCTAGAAACCACATATTATATCAGATTGTCTTCAGATTTGGCAAAACATCTTATATTTAAACTAAAAACATCTATGGCGAAAATAGGTCAAATCGGTTCAGATTTAGATATAGCCCCCATACAAATGTCGTTCCCGATTTGACATTTTCCTCTGTATAAACCACATATTGTACTCGATTTTCTTTAAATTTGGCACAACATCTTATAATCTTACTAGAAACACCTATGCAGAAATTGGGTAAGATCGGTTCAGATTTAGATATAGCCCCCATATAAATGTCGCTCCCGATTTGACTTTTTCCGCTTTAAATGCCACATATTCTAATCGATTTTCTTTAAATTTGACACAACATCTTATAATCTAACTTGAAACACCTGTGGCTAAAGCGGGCTAGATCGGTTTAGATTTAGATATAGCCCCCATACAAATGTCGCTCCCGATTTGACTTTTGCCGCTTTAAAAGCCACATATTGTGCTCGATTTTCTTTAAATTTCGCACAACATCTTATAATCTGACTAAACAAAACTATGGTGAAAGTGGGTAAGATCGGTTCAGATTTAAATATAGCCCAAATTCAAATGTTGCTCCCATAAGTTTAACCGATTTTGGCCAAACTATACATTTTATATTTCACCTATTTCGTTCCAGGTTTCAATATTTTCCGATTTAAATTTTTTTGTCAAACACATACATTTACAGGATACAAAAAACCTTCCCGTTTTCACTTTTTCACCGAATTGAATTGTATTCGGATTGAAAGTGGAGTGTATCATAGAGTCGGCCCCGCCCGACTTTAGCCTTTCCTTACTGGTTTTTTCTAAAATGGTCGCCATTTCTTTATTTACCGCAGGGATGTGGTAATACTTCTTGAGTAAGAAGTCAACATATAAGGCTACAAAAATATAATCAAAATTTTCTAATCGGGGTTTTGCGATTTGAGAATTTTTGAAAATATTTTTTGTATGAAAAAATTGACAGTTTTGGTGAGGACCTACCGTGGTTGTCCTTTGGCTAATTTTATTCAAAAAGAACATTTCTGTCCAACAATGTAGCCAAATTCCAAGAGTGGGGAAAATATGTTCCAAAATTTGGTCGCCATTCTTTATTTGCGCAGGGATTGTCCTTTGGCCAAATTGATTACTATCCCACAAAATACCAAAATTCCAAGAGTGGGGAAATATGTTCCAAAATTTGAAATTTTTTGCTAAAATGGTTGTCATGGTAATACTTCTTGAGTAAGAAGTCAACATATGAGGCTACAAAAATATAATAAAAATTTTCTAATCGGGGTCTTGCGATTTGAGAATTTTTGAAATTATTTTTTTTGTATGAAAAAATTGACAATTTTGGTGAGGACCTACCGTGGTTGTCCTTTGGCCAATTTGATTCAAAAAGAACATTTCTATCCAACAAAATACCCAAATTCCCAGAGTGGGGAAAATATGTTCCAAAATTTGAGATTTTTTGCTAAAATGGTTGTCATTTCTTTATTTACCGCAGGGATGTGGTAATACTTCTTGAGTAAGAAGTCAACATATGAGGCTACAAAAATATGATAAAAAATTTCTAATCGGTCTTTGGCGATTTGAGAATTTTTGAAAATATTTTTTTTGTATAAAAAAATTGACAATTTTGGTGAGGACCTACCGTGGTTGTCCTTTGGCCAATTTGATTCAAAAAAAACATTTCTGTCCAACAAATTACCCAAATTCCAAGAGTGGGGAAAATATGTTCCAAAATTTGGAATTTTTTTTTTGCTAAAATGGTCGCCATTTCTTTATTTACCGCAGGGATGTGGTAATACTTCTTGAGTAAGAAGTCAACATATGAGGCTACAAAAATATAATAAAAATTTTCTAATCGGGGTTTTTCGATTTGAGCATTTTTGAAAATATTTTTTTTGTATGAAAAAATTGAAAATTTTGGTGAGGACCTACCGTGGTTGTTCTTTGGCCAATTTGATTCAAAAAGAACATTTCTGTCCAACAAAATACCCAAATTCCCAGAGTAGGGAAAATATGTTCCAAAAATTGGTCGCCATTCTTTATTTGCCGCAGGGAGAATTTTTGAAAATATTTTTTAGTATGAGAAAATTTACAAGTTTGGATTGGACCTACTGAAGTCCTTTGGCCAGATTCAAGAAGGGCTTTAAAGCGTCTCAGAATTATGTTTTCTTTATGAAAAATAGCAGAAATTTGTAAATACAGGAAGAAAAATCATGTGCTTGTTGTCCTCGGCAACAAATTTAAATTATTTTCTTGTAACCCAAATATCTCTTGAAATAATTTAGATACACACACATGTAAGTATTTTGTATGTATTCACTTAATCACAAATAGATAAATAATTTAGCTTTTGCCAATCATTTCAAAACTTGACGTGGCCGAGGTGACCAACTTTAGAAGGTCATCCAATGGTTCCTATACTAGGGGTTGGATAGAGAACGACTTTTCGATTGGTATCGGTATGCTAGAACCCTTAATTTTGTGAGGATCGGAAAAATCATACATGATCCAAAAAATGGAGATGGTGCGATGAGTGTAAGTGGCCGCTCATCGAAGTTGGGTGAAATGGGGTAAAAAAACACGAAAACCCAAAAACTGCCTCGGAGTCGACCCAGGGGGTTAAATTTTAGACGGCCCCATTAATTTTCCCTCTCCAATTTTTTTCGAACATACATACCCTCCATTTCGACTTCTTAATGGGGTTTCTATACAAAATCTATTTTTATATTTTTATAATTTTTTTATGAAAGAAAGGGCCAAGCCTGCCTGAATCACCCTAGAGGAAAGACATGTAAGACTGGTCCCCATTAATATATTTTCAGCACATGCATTTTCTCTGAACACATTTTCGGAAAAAGCATACATAAGCCAAAAAAATGGAGATGGTGGGATGAGTGTAAGTGGCCGCTCATCGTAGTCAAAGTTGGGTGAAAAGGGGCACAATGTACAAAAAGCCCAAAAACTGCCTCGGAGTCGCCCCAAGGGGGTTAAAATTAAAACGGCCCATTAATTTTCATTTTTTTACATTTTGTTCGAGCACACATACCCTGCATCCTTACTTCTTAAGGGGGCTTCCACACAAAATATAATTTTTATATTTTTATATTTTTTGTTTTTATGAAAGAAAGGCCCAAAGCTGCCCCTGAATCACCCTAGAGGGGAGACAAGTAAGACTGGTCTCCGTTAATACTTTTTCAGCCCCTGTATTTTCTCTGAACACATTCTCGGAAAAAGCCAAAAAATGGAGATGGTGGGATGAGTGTAAGTGGCCGCTCATCGTAGTCAAAGTTGGGTGAAAAGGGGTACAATGTACAAAAAGCCCAAAAACTGCCTCGGAGTCGCCCCAAGGGGCATAAATGTAAAACAAAATCCCGTTAGTTTTCTCTCCCTACATTTTGTTCGAGCACACATACCCTGAATCATTACTTCTTATTTTTTTATATTTTTATAATTTTTTATGAAAGAAAGGCCCAAAGCTGCCCCTTAATCACCCTAGAGGGGAGACATGTAAGACTGGTCCCTACTTTTTCAGCCCCTGTATTTTCTCTGAACACACCTACCTTATATCTTCAAACCTTAATTTTTTATTTTATTAATTTATTTTTTGTATTTTTCTATTCGCAGCAAGGCCCAAAACCGCCCCGGATCGTCCCTAGCCGGGTAAATATAAGACAAACCCCCATTAATTTTCTCTCCCTAACATTTGTTCCGAACACACTTACTCCCTATCCCCACTCCTTAAGGGAGCTCCCATACAAAAACTACATTTCTATAAAATTTGCTACCACCGCTCTAACTGCCCCAAGGGAGGCCTCTAGAGAAAATGTATGACCGACCACAATACTTTTTCATTCCCCCATTTTCTCTGAACATACTTACCCTCTATCATCAAACCTTTTTTTCATACATTTTTTAATTTTTTATACATTTTTTACGAATGAAAGACCCAGAACAGTCCCCGAGTCACTCTAGAGGGGAGACATGTAAGACTGGCTCCTATTAAGTCTCCATCCCCAACATACTTGTTCTCTATGCCTACACCTTAAGAGGGCTCCCTTACGAAAACTACATTTTTATAAAAATTATTCCCATCGATCTAACTACCCCAAGACAGTTATATTTTTTCAGTTCCAATATTTTCTCAGAACGTACCAAACCTCATAGAGACCCCCATACATTTTTTTTATTTACACACTTTTTATGAAAGAAAGGCCCAAAACTGCCCCACAGTAGTCCCTAGGGGGGAGACATGTAAGACTGACCCCTAATAAGTTTCCATCCCCAACATTTATCTCAAACATACCAACTACCCCGTATCATCAATCCTTGAGAGGAAAAGTTGATAGACTTCCTATTACACCGTATGACAATTTTATAAAAAGTCGTTACACTTGAACCGGATGATATACGCATGAAACTATAGGCAAAATAGAGTTAATTGGCGTTTAAAAGTTAGGATACAATTCTTTCAAAAATTATTTTAAATACTTATTCGCACCCTATGATAACGGTATTAGTGTCAAAATAAAGAGGGGGAAATCTGTTAAAAATACTTCAAATATAATAATTATATCTGCATAAGTCCAGAATTAACAATTATTTCAAGTTTATTTATTTTATTTTAAGAGGGAAAACTTGAAATGGTTGTTAATGCTAAACCTATCTGCATTGGTTTAGCATTAACAACCAAAAATTGAAGTATGTTTAGCACAGATTCATAACAGATTTAGCATAATAATATAATAATTCTTGAAAAATGGTATCCTTTCTAACTTTGTAGTCATTCCAAGGGACAGGGTGAGAAAATGAAAAACGCCATTTAACTCCATTTCACCTATAGTTTCAGACGTATATCATCAAGTGTTCAAGTGTAATATTGCCCATCGGAGAGTGATATGCTTAAGCGGGCTCCCATACAAAAACAAAATGTATATTCACACTCAAATGAAATTGTCAGGAAAAGAAAGCAGAAAGTCTGCTGAAAAAGAGATAGCAGATTTGTGTCTGCTGAAATAGCAAACAGCTGTTTGCTTTAATGTATTTTAATGTTGTTCCAAGCTAATATACAAGAAAATTCTAGCTTAACTCGTTTTAACCGTCAATCGGATAGGTTTTTAAATTATGAACTGTTATTTTGATCTATTTTTATATTTTAATTAACAGCAGACATTTTTAGCAGACTGCAAACTCTTTAACAGTGTGAATGCTGATGTAAGATTGCAGAAAAACTTCTCTAATAACAGAAAAGTACCTGCTGATAGACAGCAGACAATCGCTGCTGTTAAAAACAGACTTTTTTCTATAAGATTCAATTCATCGGGAGAACACCTCTGCTCTAAGCTTGTGAAAGTACATCAATAGATCTCTTTCCGTTCAAATGTTATGAATAAATAATTAAAGGTCGATTCAGATCCACTGTGTGTTGACAATTTCGATTTATATGCGCGACCTTTCATTTTCATTTTCTTCACTGTTTTTTTTTTGCTCTATAACAACCCACTGTGTGACACTGTCTTAACATATTTGTACTTATAAATTTCTTATTCAACTCCCATGCCCATCCATATCTCCTCGCACTCGTTCATTTCATTACAGACTCTCACTCTATATTTCTCGACTTAAGTTTTTGTGTGCGTTAGAGAGCAAAACTTTTCCATAGTCCTTTTTAAGGCCACTTATGTTAAATTTAGTTGTCATTGTTGTTGTTGCGGCTGCTGGTGGTGCTGGTGTTTAAAATTAGAAATAAAAGCGTGGCCATGTAATAAATTCATCGAACCATCAACTGCAGTTTCCAGTTGCTCTTGTTGTACTGCTGCAGACTCCAACTAAGGTCGTGGGAAAGAGCTGAGTTTGAGGACCAAGTATGGGTGGTGGTGGTGCTTGTGAACGGAGTAAGCAAGAACTCAATAACTTCCGGCATTTGTGTTAAATAACTAAACAACGCAAAACAGAACTTTTGGCCAACGCTAGTACTAGTACTTTATAAGGATTGGTGTTGGTGTTTTTCGTATGAAAAGTAAAAGAAAGAAAGTTCTAAGAACATAATTCCTCCGAAGAAAATGAACACAACTAAGAAATTGCAAGCAATATGTTGTAAGAAGGGGGAGGGAAGGCCAAAGTTGAACAAGATAATGGAATTTAGTGTAATCCACAGCAATGAAAATGAAATTAGAAACATTTTTAAAGAGCTGCGTTAAATAAAATTATTTAAATAAATATATATATTTATAATTTCTTTGTATTCATTGTTCCTATTTGTTTTCTTCTTCCTCCTCCTTTCGTTTCATTCTTTTTTAATGCTTTACGTTTCCATTTCCTCGCTGTTAACTTATTTGAAAATAACAGCATTTTTAACAGCACCCCATTGTATATCCACCTCGCTTGCAGACCTGTTTTAACATTTCCACCACCACACAGCGAACAGCTGTTTTTGCCTCACCACTACCTTTTCATGCAACTCTGAGCACATGTGTTTGTTTGCCGGCGGTAGTGTTCTTCTTCATTTGTTTATTGTTTATTTTTGGTGATTTTGTAAAGTTTTAACAAATTATCCCCATTTTCTTGTGTGAAAGTTCCCCAAAAGTGTTGTTTGACTCCAAGTGCTCTGCCATCATGACTTCCACCGATTGTTTGCAATTGAATAAAGCCACAATGTTCGCCAAGATACGGGGAGGCCTGCCCGTGGACAGGCAGCATACTCAGAATTTGGTGGATTGCAAAGACGACTTGCTGTATTGCTGGGATTCCAAGGAGTCCTGTTTATTGGCCCTGAATTGGCGGGCTGCTTTATCGGTCGGTTTGGACCAAATCAAATATCAGGTGAGTTGTGAGAAGCATTCATTTGCTGGCAAGATTTGTATGCGCATACATGTGTGCCGCAACAAGTTTGAAGCAAAATGGCAAAGACACGGATTGCGCGGGATTTTGATGCGGAACAAGTAACATTGGAAAACGTAGTGATATGAGAATCTAATAAGAAAACTTGACAATCAAGAAGATACAGAGAAATTACGGGACATCACATCATCATGTGTAGGATGCATACAGTATATTTAGGCCTACATCATAACATAAAACAATATCTATAAATATTTTTCTGTAGACCAACTGGTAATATTTGTACCCCCCGTGGTACATTGAAGGCAACTCTGATATGAGAAAGTTTGCAATCAAGAAGATACAGACAAAATTCGAGGCACCGCCGAATTAATGTGTAGGATGGATGCCACATATGGGCCCACATATATGGTACATTGTCTATAAACAGAAACCAACTGCTTGTAATACAGTGAAATTCCCCTAACTCGAAGTCCCCTAACTCGAATTTTTCCCTAACTCGAACTGTTATGTACGAATCTTGGATTCTCAATAGCTTTTTCTTATGTGTTTTTCTCCGTATGTCGAATTTCCCCTAACTCGAACTTTTCTGTAAGTCGAATTAAAAACAGATACAATTTGTGACACTTACTATTTGAGTTTATTCCCGTAACTCGAATTTTTTGTTTTGCTAATTTTAATATTGTTTTCTCGTTTTCTCGTTAATAAGTAGTACATACATACATATTTTGGTGGCACTTCTTTGCGAAGCCTTTAATTCAGTGATGGGCACCGCTCTCTTTTCCTATGCACAGTGCATAGGAATGAAAATGCTGCTTCTGTCACGGAGAGACACATGTACACATCGTGTGGCTTCGTTCGCTGCGTAGTTTTGTGTGTACACTCAAATCAACATGTTTTACTTTCATTTAATTGCTTGTTATACTTTTGAAACATGGAATATTTTTCGGGCGTAAGCCGCGTTTTGTTCTCTGCTGATTAAAATATGATAGTATGCGTGTGCCCATCACTGCTTTAATTTCTCAACCGTAGGTGGCGACAATATGACGGCTAAAAATTTAGAATTACAGTTACAAAATTGATATGCGAGTTTTTAGAGCTGTGAATATTTTAGTGAATCGGTAGCGCTTCAGTCGACAACATGAGTAAGAGAGTTTTAAAATGTTTGTCAATTGCAGAAAAACTTAAATTGATTAATGAAGTAGAAAAATGTAACCAAAGTAAAAAAGACTTAGCAAAAAATATGGAATACCTTGCAGCACTTTATCAACAATTTAAATGTAAAACTATCAGAAATTTTATTTGCTCCAAAGCAGGAGTACAGAATAGTATATTTAAGTCATTAAACAATATAGAAAACTTTATTGAAAAAGAAGAATACTTAAACAAAAAACAAAAACTTATAACTGAATATTTTCTTAAATAAAATACATATATAAAATGTAAATACATATAAAAAATGTTTAATTTCCATAACTCGAATTTTCCCTAACTCGAAGTGTTTTGTCGTGCCCTAGGCGATTCGAGTTAGGGGAATTTCACTGTATTTCATTTATTTCAGTCAATGGAAGTAAAATTACTTACAGATTATGATTAATAATAAGGCTGTTTTTCTTTAAGCCGAAATAACAAGCTGCGATAACAAAAACGTGAATAAAAATTTATTTTTTGCTAAAAATAAAAAAATATTTTTTCACATTGTCGCCAACTACAATATAAATATTTGTGTCAAAACAAATTTTCAAAAAAAAATATTTTGTGTTGACTTTTTTGGACTTAGCCTCGATAACCATAAATTTGACTTATACTGGATAATTACCCAGGCTAAGTCCAATATTTTTAATATAAAATATTTTTTTCAAAAATTGTTTTCATACACACATTTATATTGCTGTTGGCGATAATTTAAAAAAATAAGTTTTTATTTTGAGTGAAATTTTAACTTTTTATTTAGGGTTTTCCTATCGCAGCTTTGTTATCCAGTCTTAAAGAAAAACAGCCTTAATATTACATTTATTATTTAATTACTGTTACAAGAAATAGGTTTAAGTTATCTTTTGATGTGCCAAAATCTATACATGGAATTTAAGGGACGGTTAAGAGCATAATTAGTACGATGCCGTGGGTTATTAAAAACTTCAACGAACATCAGATCTCTTGGAGGAACACAAAACTGAATTAGAGAAACCAAAAACTGAATTACCAAACCAAAATAATATTTATTAAATTAAAAATTAGTAAAGCAGCTTGAAATATCCTTTGATACTCCAAAGCCTGCAAACCCAACAATAAACATTTCGGTCTATAAAGTGTATGAATCACCTAACAGCAAATTTAATAAATATTCGCTATATAAATATACTTTTATATTTTTAGGGCATAGACTGACATCGACAAACAATTTAGTATTGTCCAAGTGGACATTTATACCAATTTGAAATGTTTGTATAATCCTTTCTTGTACATACTTTCCATAAGCCTTAAAAGCTTCTAAAGAGTGATTTTTTTGAGGTTAGGATTTTCATGCATTAGTATTTGACAGATCACGTGGGATTTCAGACATGGTGTCAAAGAGAAAGATGCTCAGTATGCTTTGACATTTCATCATGAATCGTCTTACAAACGAACAACGCTTGCAAATTATTGAATTTTATTATCAAAATGCGTGCTCTGTTAAGAAAGTTCATTGCGCGCTTCCATTTTATGGTCAGTTTAATCGACCCACTGAAGCGGCTATTCGGGCTATTGTGACTAAATTTCGCACCAAATTTACATTGTTGGACATTAAACCACCAACACGCTTACGTAGAGTGCGAACTGAAGAAAATATCGCAGCTGTATCGGCCAGTGTTAATGATGACCACCAATTTTCGATTCGTCGCCGTTCGCACCAATTGGGTCTCTGTTACTCAAAAACGTGGAAATGCCAAAATTGGACTAAGCGGATGGACCACCTAAGACGCAGCCGCGGTCAACATTTAAATGAAATTATCTTCAAAAAGTAAATGTCATGGACCAATCTAACGTTTCAAATAAAGAACCGATGAGATTTTGCAAATTTTATGCGTTTTTTTTTTAAAAAAAAGTTATCAAGCTCTTAAAAAATCACCCTTTATAAGGAAGCTATAACCCTTTAAGGATCACAAATTTTTGGTCAAAGGATTTTGGATTTATTTTGATATTCGTGAACAAATAATACTAAAAAAATCTAAATATAATATTTTTTTATTTAAAAATGATATTTATAATACCTGTTATTAAATATTTTTATTTAAAAAAGTTAAACGAACAATTTTAGAAACCGTAACAGTTTAAAGCAGACCAACTCATTACTAGAACAAGTTGGAGAATTCCCACTCACTACAATTTTGTTGCTCCAAACTCCCTCTATAAATGACCTCTTGTCATATTTGGTCTATCATTCTCCTGGACAATGATAAGTAGGCAATTATTGTAGGTTTGTCTATGGCCGTACAAAGGTTAAGAAATCCGTTATCCATCTGAAAATGAAGTTTAGTATGTTTTATTGGTCTATAGCTGATTTGGTCTAATTGTTTATCAATTAAAATTTGTTCAGAAAAGTTCAAATTTGTCGGAAAAATACATGTTTGTCGAATACAGAAAGTCCTAAAGGGTGATTTTTTAAGACTTGATAACTTTTTTTTAAAAAAAACGCATAAAATTTGCAAAATCTCATCGGTTCTTTATTTGAAACGTTAGATTGGTCCATGACATTTACTTTTTGAAGATAATTTCATTTAAATGTTGACCGCGGCTGCGCCTCAAGTGGTCCATCCGCTTAGTCCAATTTTGGCATTTCCACGTTTTTGAGTAACAGAGGCCCAATTGCTGCGAACGGCGACGAATCGATAATTGATGGTCATCATTAACATTGGCCGATACAGCTGCGATATTTTCTTCAGTTCGTACTCTACGTAAGCGTCTTGGTGGTTTAATGTCCAACAATGTAAATTTGGTGCGAAATTTAGTCACAATAGCCCGAATAGCCGCTTCAGTGGGTCGATTAAACTGACCATAAAATGGAAGCGTGCGATGAACTTTCTTAACAGAGCACGCATTTTGATAATAAAATTCAATGATTTGCAAGCGTTGCTCGTTAGTAAGTCTATTCATGATGAAATGTCAAAGCATACTGAGCATCTTTCTCTTTGACACCATGTCTGAAATCCCACGTGATCTGTCAAATACTAATGCATGAAAATCCTAACCTCAAAAAAATCACTATTTAGTTATAATTCAATATGACAAATTTGTTTAAGAACTTTAATAACACATGTCTAATGGAGCGGTAAGTATTGGAGATACATTTGTGGCAACACGATAAACAACAAGTTCAAATATATACCATTTAATATCCACGGCAATGTTTACTTTTTCCGATTGTAGCATTTATATCTTAATTGCAGTATGATATCTAATATTATGCATGTATAATTATACTATTATACATAAATTCATATAACCTTCATTAACAAATTGCACACACCATACATCTGCAGAAATATACTATGAAGAGGTTACTATTTTGTATCTTCTGTTCAATGATTTCAGAGGTATTGTCTTATATCAGCAACTTCAAGACTTCATTTATATACAAATTGATACATTAAGATTTATTTTAAGAATTTATTATCTTTGGAAAAATATTAATGCTTTCTGATTATTTATAGATTATTTAGCCTAACATGCATTCCTAGGGTTCAAATCTAACATACAACTGTGTTAGATAAGTGAAGAAAACATAGACAATTGCAATCAAAATATCACGTTGAGTCGTGCGATTGAATAACATTCGAAAATAGATAATTTTATTTGACAGCCAATTAGTTTGTGTTTGTTTTTGGCAAATATCATTTAAGCAAGTTGTTTACAAAAAAAGAAAGAAAAAACGAAATAGAAACAAATAAGAAAGACATCATTAAGTTCGGGCGGTTAGAATCTAATATTCCCTCCATTAACATGGAGTACATTCGAGAGAAATAAAATAAAATATTTGATTTAAATATGAAAACAGAACTCCGTAGAACTTAGTGCAGTGTCATATCTCTTTTTTATCCCAATTGTATTTGTTGCGAATGATTTTCGTTTTTTATAATCGAAATTTGGATTTTTGTAATCCCAAGACATTTTGTCGTTAATTAGGTATCAACTGTTTATGAGAATATCATTTCTTCGGGAATTTCTTCAAAACAATTAACTAAACAATACATAATTAAGTTCGACCAGATAGAATCTAATATTCCCTCCATTAAAATGGAGTGCATTCGAGAAATCTTTAAAAGTTTAATGGAGGTAGTTATAGTCCTTGTGCACCGATAATATTATTTAGATTTTAAAATTGTACCACAACTCAGGTGTTGCAAACGAAATGATATAATGCAAATACTTTTCATCCTATGGTAGAGTGTATAATGATAAAAATGGAGCTTAATTTCTCATTGCTTTGAAGTCAAAGATTTTAAAATTGTAATTTAGATATCAAAACATTTCATTTCATTTCATTTCATTTCATTTCATTTATTTACAGTCTATGGAATACAAACTTCCTTACAGACTACAACTTAAAAATAATACTAAAAATAAATTAAATCTAATATCTTTAAAAAATTAAACATATTTAAAGCATAATCGAAATCACTACATAACCTGTTAGATTCCTTTAAAGCCCGAGCAATAGGTTCATTTTCGGCATAACCAGTTCTACAAAAAGGTATGTAGAAAAGGTTGTTCTGGCGCAAAGCACGGCAAGGCACATTAAAAGTTATGATATTAAGCAACACTGAACAGTCAACTAAACCGTTGATAATTTTATAGAGAAAAACTTGAGCTAGAAGACTCCTTCTACTTTCAAGAGTTTTCAAAGAAATCAGCCTACATCTATCAATATAAATAGGCTCAGGTTCATTAAATTTAATCGCACGTAAAGCAAATTTTAAAAACCGCTTTTGAACTCGCTCAATTCTATTAATATATTTAGCACAAAAAGGACTCCATATAAAACAAGCATATTCCAATCTTGAACGGACTAACGACGTAAAAACTAGCTTAACGGTATATGGATCTTTAAATTCCGCACAATTTCTCTTGACAAAAGCAAGCAGTGAAAATGCTTTAGGAACAATATAATCCACGTGAGCCGCAAAAGTAAACTTAACATCAAAAACAACACCTAAATCCAACATTTCATCCACACACTGAATCTTACCCGAATTGATGAAATAATCATAACAAACAGGGCTTCTACATTTACCAAATGAGATTTTGCGACATTTCAAAGAATTAATTTCTAAACAATTATCAAAACACCATGCAGATATAGCGTCCAAGTCACTTTGAAGACGAAAAACATCAGCAACGGAATTAATACGTAAAAAAATTTTTAAATCATCAGCATATAACAAGACTTCACTCCATTTAACACATGACGCAACATCATTAACAAACAAAATAAAAAATAAAGGCCCAAGAATACTACCTTGGGGAATACCAGAGGTAGCTTTATAACAGTGAGACAGATACGATTCAATAGACACAAAACAACATCTATCCGATAAATATGACCTAATCCAATCAAGAAATTTTGAATGAAATCCAATACTGAATAATTTCCTAACCAGTATTGCATGACATACTCTATCAAAAGCTTTGGAAATATCAGTATAAACTGTATCAACCTGATGACCTAACGCAAAATTGGAGATGCAATACTGGGTAAAAACAGCAAGGTTAGTTACAGTAGAGCGCCCTCTAACGAAACCATGCTGATATGGAGATAATATTCCTTTTACCGCAAAATATATCTTATCAAACACAATATGTTCAAATAATTTAGATATATTGCACAACTTGGATATAGGGCGATAGTTACAAACATTGTCCTTCGGTCCAGACTTGTGGACCGGAGTAATATATGCAACTTTCCACCTATCAATAAAAACCCCACTACGCAGGGACTTATTAAAAATAGACAATAACGGAAACACTAAAGACGTCATTTCTTTTTTTGTGAATCTATCATATCAGTCATTCCATGTCAAACCGGACAGCAAAATTTTCACATGACTGCAATTTTTGTGAAAATCTCATGAAATATTCTTCTTTGGAAATAAATCTTAAAACGTTATTTGCAGAGAGGCTATGCAAATTCCTCAATAATTAAAAACATTGCTGATATTTCGACATTGCAATCCTTGTATTTCGCAATTGGTTTAAACGATTTTAAAGTGGTTCGAAAGGTCTTCAGAATACTTTTAATCTATTAAATAATTTACGATTACGTTTTTTTACAAATATTTAATCACACTGTTGAACGCAAAAAATAACAGATTATATAAAATAATATACGTGTATCGGCGTTTTGAAAGTTTACGTATTGAGTTCATATTTCCCCCTTTAGCAAAATCTGACGATGAATCGGCATAGCGACATTATGATGCTTACATTTTAAGTATAATATGTGTTCAGCAATATTGCTTAAAATACTACGAGGAACAATTTTGTGGAATATTTTAACCCTATAGCTCCTTAATATAGAGGCCTTTTTGGTCACTTTTGAGCAAAAGGGTAAAATAGCCTTAAAATAGGGGTTTAACGGGTCAAAATGTTCTACAAAAATATTTGCCATAAAATTTTGCTATAATTGTCTGAATACACCAATACTCAAAACTCAACATAAATGTCAGAAAAAAACTTAAAATTCGTTTTAGGGCTAATTTCGTACTTTTTTCGAATTGGTGCTAAAACAGCTTTAAATTAAGGGTTTTACGGGTCGAAATGTTCTACGAAAATATTTGCCATAAAATTCTACTATAAGACTCTGAATACACCAATACTCAAAACTCAACTTAAATACCAGAAATAAGTCAAAACTTAAAATTCGTTTTAGGGCTAATTTTGTTATTTTTTCGAATTGGTACTAATCTAACCCACAAAACTGAATTTTATTGGGGTGTTGTGAATGGAAAATATTTTCTACGTCAAATTTCACTATAAGTCACCGAACATAAGAAAGCTGTAGATATAATACAAACCTTGTTATTATCGATAAAGTTTCGTTTTTATCGACAATATCGGACAAATAAAAAATCCACGTTCTTCCTATTTTGAAGACTTTGCAAATGTGACAAGAAGTTGACTCACTTGCTGAGGTTCTGTGCCAAGGGCCACCATCGGTAATCAGTGCAAATTTTTATCTATGAATCAGTTGTTTATTAAGTCCATACCAAGAACATTATATGTGAGACAGAATCTTAATCAAAAGATTTGATTTAAATCCAAGAAAAAGCAAAAAGAAAGCAAAGCAACGTAGAATTTAGTAAAGGGCGGGCCATATCATTATACCCTACACCACTTCGTGGACTAGGGTATTATTTTTATCTAAATTGTTTTCGTTTTGGTTTTCGGTTTTTTATAAACGAAAAGGCACCAAATATTTATGAGAATTTGTTTTTTTTTTAATTTCTTCAAAGCAATTAACTAAACAATCACAATAAAAGCATATTTTTTTGATCAGATGTATGTAGGTATGTATATTTATACACGTATAAGTATCATAACCGCACAGTCGTAGCAAAACTTAACTAATTTCATTATCAACAAATTATTATTATTATTATTGTTATAGAGCCACGGAAAACAATAACACTCGAAATACTGGCACTTAAATTAAATTAATTAAAACCAATAAAGATTACAATCCACAATGCACAATCCCCAATAATCCACGGCACGGCACTGCTCTGCAGGGCGGCTAATCCGTTTCCAAGGCTTTATTGGCTACACCACCTTCGCCGAAACCCTTTTGGCCGAAAGCCGAATCCATGGGCGGCGCACGATCGGCTACCACACGTTTTTTGGTGTTCGGCGGCACATCCACTAGATCAACCGATTTACGTGTACCTTAATGAATAAAAACATGGTGAATAACTAAAAATTTAAATTGTTTTCGCCATGTAAAGTGTGTGACTTACTGCAGCAACCACCCATTGTGTTCTCTCTATGCCAACTTAACTACTAATAATAATTAAAAAGGGGGAAATAATTTCCGACGCCAAATGCCACCTTATGTGCAGACGGCGGACGTATTTACTTTAAAATAGATTTCCCCCAACAACACACAATGACAATAGACTTGAGTTGAGTTGAGTGAGTATATTTTTTCCATTTCATTTCAATTCTGGTGATAAGATTTTGTTATTAACTTCATGAATCACATGTATTACCCCACAAATGGTGGGTGCTTTTGTTGTTAGTGCAGTAAACGACAACCAATGGAAAAGGCCGTCGGATGCACCTTAACAGTGCAGAAATGTTAATCCGAAATCGCTGATTTTCTAAAGGTTAACTTTGGGCTCCTAAATGCTTGGCAACAGACTTGTGATGATGAGCCAAATGATGATGTGATTGGAGCGCAGCGTGTGTTTTCTCTATTTTGCTGTGTTATTGTTGTAAAGTGTTGTTAATAATAATATGTTGGTCGCTCGTCGTCGTCTGGCTATCAATTATAAATTTCTGTGATAAGAGGTAATCATTTTTTGGAGTCGTTTTATCTATTGGGCCAACCAACAAATTTATGTCATTACCTTCTACAGTGGAGGTGAAAACTGTTTAATGTACCCAATCCACAATTATTCTAATATTTGTGTGTTTTTTATAAAATTCTTAATTCCCTATTCACCTTATTTCTATTCCCCTGGAGGCGTATGATAGTATGAATATAAACTGGGAATGGGCTTCACTTCTTTGACCTTCTTTGACCAATCGAAGTAAGAAAGCAAAAGAAATTCGAAAAAAATACCTTAAATCACAATTGGGAATTTAAGGGAACAATTCATTCCCAGGGAAAATTTATTCGCGATTGGGGTGATTATTAGGCTACGACGATTCATTCAATCAGTGATTGTGATGAGAGAGAAAGATGTCAATGAATAGAAAAGAGCCAAATATAGAAGTAAAAATGGAGGTATTCGAAGTCAAACAACAGAACAATTCAAGTAATTTCTTCATTTTGAACTGGATGGATTTAGAATTACAACCACGAAGAAATAAATGAAATGAAATAGACCCATCGTTTATTATACCCATCGACTCAGAATCACCTTTCGAAGTACAGGTAGCAAACATCTGGGGGGAAATGGGTCAGATCGGTTCATATTTATATATAGCTCCTATGCAAACGACGCTCCCGATTTCAAATTTTCTGCTCTAGTAAACATATATGTTAACAGATTAGAACACTTCACATTTCACCTGAAAACATGCAATGTGAAAGAGGGTTTCATTCATTATATAGTACACTAGGCTGGGTCGTGGTCCATACAAATGGAAAAACAATTTCCAGTCACCCCACGAAAGTAAAGTTTGGATTGTTTAATGATAATAAATAAACGCTCCTGAAAATACTCATGATTTTGTCGTTCAATTTTTTTTGTGCTGCATTTTTGTCAAAAAATTTCTCTAGAATTATAGACCCTTGAAAGCGCTTTAAATATAAATTTTGATTCTTGTCTTAGAGTAACTTATTGGTATAATTATTGGACCATTATAGTAATTTTTTGTGTTTTTTCATAGTGGCAACGGAAACATTTTTCGTATTTGGTGTTAGTATTTTATAAAAAATAAATAGCGGCAGTCAATACCTTTCGAATGATGAACAACGGAAGGAAATTAACGCCGCAGCGATCATTTTTGTAAAAAGAGTTTGAAAATTTTGGCTCTGAAATCCATCTCCTGTATTAAATTATTTTACAAACATGGAGTCAGTGACGGCATTTTTCGTCCGATATTCATCATATTGGCATCATTCGAAAGTTATTGATTCCTTCTATTTATTTTTCATAACATCTTTTAAATGTTTCCAAAAAATATGAGTTTTTAGCTGACATCTTTAAAAATCACAATAAAATCAATATAAACGTCCAATAATAGGACCAATAAGTTATTTCAAGACAAGAATAATTTTTTATTGAATGTACTTCCAAGGCTCTGTTAATTCAACAATTAAACAAGCCAATTAATTTTCGTGACCCATCCTATTGTACACACGTCAATCTATTTTGTATCGACCAATGAACTTAGAATTGCACTCAATTTATTTTATTTATTTTTATTTAATTATATTTTATTTATTTATTTTATATATGGGTGATTCCATGTAAAGTGACCCTTTTTTCGACAAAATTTCAAAATCAAATTCTTCTAATATAACATATTTTTGATTATATTTCAAAAAGTAATGTCAACAATAGCTTTGATCATTTCCCTTTCCAGATATAGACTGGTGTCGTATCAGGATTTTCGTCAAAATGTCACGCCCGTTTCAATTTAAATATCCTTTATTTCCTATATTAATAAAGAGATGACGGTAATGTATACTTTAGAAGAAGGTGCATGAACTACTCTTTTGATTGGCAAAAATGAATAGTCTTGTAATGGAAGAATATCAATATTTTCTTCAAAACTAAGGTCACACCCGTGACGCTCTAGTTTGTTATATATCTCCAATATTCAAAACGCTAAGACATATTTATATTTGCAAAAATATTCCGATTAATTGGCAATATATTAAAAATCTCACTCACTGTGGGAGATATTTAAAAATATGTAATGAAAAGTGTCACACCCGTTCCAATGGAATCACCCATATTTTATTTATTATATTTATTTATTTTATTCATTTATTTTATTTATTTTATTTATTTTATTTATTTTATTTATTTTATTTATTTTATTTATTTTCTTTATTTTATTTATTTTATTTATTGTATTTATTTCATTTATTGTATTTATTTATTTTATTTATTGTATTTATTTCATTTATTTTATTTATTATATTTATTTATTTAACTATTTATTTTATTTATTTTATTTATTTTATTTATTTTATTTATTTTATTTATTTTATTTATTTTATTTATTTTATTTATTTTATTTATTTTATTTATTTTATTTATTTTATTTATTTTATTTATTTTATTTATTTTATTTATTTTATTTATTTTATTTATTTTATTTATTTCATTTATTTTATTTAATTTATTTATTTTATTTATTTTATGTCTTGACATTTATTTTGGTTTAAGGCCATAGGTTGTGCTGATGTCTTCAGCAGAACCCAAAAATTAGCAAAAAAGGCAAAGTGAGACCTTTATTGTTGCAGCTAAAAGTTGACTGCGCAGTTTCGATGGGCGCTACCCCATCTCATCAGAACTTTCGCAACGAATGTATGTCTTTGACTTAAATCAGGGTTCATATTAGTACCAGCGGTCACATATTTCAAATGAGAAACGCTGATAAACAAAATATTCCACCGAACTAAGTCGACACACTAAAAATCTCACTTTGCCAATTCAATGTGCATGTGCTCGCAACAATTCAAAGGTTGTTGTTGTACGGCATGTCCCGTCTTCACTGTACCTCGTGTATATTGTTGATGTTTGTATGTATAGTTGGTCTGTTATGTTGTATGTCTTGTCATTTATTTTGGTTTAAGACCATATTTATTTATTTTATTTATTTTATCTATTTTATTTATTTATTTTATCTATTTTATTAATTTTATTTATTTATTTTACTTATTTATTTTATTTATTTTATTTATTTTATTTATTTTATTTATTTTATTTATTTTATTTATTTTATTTATTTTATTTATTTTATTTATTTTATTTATTTTATTTATT
>CANDYM010000513.1:90000-120000 GCA_947397865.1 Polietes domitor
TAACTTCGTCATTTTTATGAAACTGAATGATTATTACATTTCAAGTTATCAAATTTTGACAAATGCAAATTGATTTTGAACCACAGTGAGGCGAATTATTTGCCCAACTAAAAATAAAAACATTCTAATACGTATTCAAATCATTTACTGTGACTACCAAAAATAAAACTTATCAGGAATTCATTGGCCAGTATTAAAATCATAAATTAATAATAGATACTGAGAGTTAGTTATCTTTGGGGTGTTTTGGCTACTACAATTCACAATAATAGCGAAGTTTTATTTTTGGCTACTATAAACATGAAAATGGGAAATGTAGATTAGAACTTATGGAGTTTTCTCGGGAATATGAATAACAATTGTTCGGAGAAGGTGATGGATAATCAGTAGCATATAAAATATTTAGTGTAAATTTGCTGTTCTTTAGATTTTTATTTTAAGTGATTTTTTAGAATTTGAAAGAATCAGCTCTACATCGAAAGAAGAATTACAATTTTTGTGTGGTTTTCTATTTATTTTGCTATTTATTCGAATCTTTATGGAAATGAAGGGGTATAAAGGTTTCCGTATATATACACGAATATATAAAATATTTTTTTTTTAATCTCTCCTGCTTTAAAGTCCTACCTATCACTCAAATGAATTTTGGGATCTTTTTTCCTGTTTAGACCTCCTTAAAATTCCTTGCTCTCTTTTCCATTTTTAGATTCCCTGAGTCTGCCTGTATTTGTTTCGTATTGAGGGAGCTCGATTCCTTTTCTTGACTTGACGCTGAATTATGTTAAAATTAAAATGAATGAAATGAAAGCAACAAATTAAATTAACGACAGAATTAAATGAGCTTTGAAAATGGCGCCAGAGTTTCAAATAAAGACAGCAGCAGCAGCTGAAGAAAAAGAAAAAAACTACCAGAACACGAACAACAACCAATGGTCGGTATTCTTCTTTAGAAACGTTTGTCTTTTTATTTTTTTCTGCTTTCTTTTTCTGTACGCTGTTATTTTGTTTAGTTGTGTTTTGTACGTTGGTATGCTTGCGCGTTTTTCTAAAAACGTGACTTCATTTATTGTCCTTTTACGGAAAATGATGGCAAAGCCACTTCCTTTTTGTTAAATGCCTGCAAACGAATGATTCCTAATTGAAAACTATTAAATTTAGCGCTTTTTTCTTACATCCCACTCCTCCCCACCTCCCCTCTTCGTCCTTTGCATACTCCCTTCGCCACGGCTCATCATCTACACATTATTTTTTTCTTCTTCTTTATTTTGTGTAATTTTTACACTTTTTTTCTCGCGCTCTGTCGTTTCTTTCATTTCAACATAACCAGACCCATTGAAATTGTCCAATTTTTCTATGTTTTTTCTTCCTTTCTTCGCACTAAATTTCATTTCGAATGACATTCGCTCCATCACGCGTCAAATGCACACCGAACGCGCGAATGCGGAAAAGAAGCAGCAGCAGCAACGGCAGGACAAAAAAGGACATTTTCATTCATTCGCGTGAATATTTAATTAGATGCAATTATTTATGGTATTAAATAGATGAGGCGGCAGTTAATGTTAGTGTGTTAGTTGAGCGTGGGGCGAACACTCTCCGGCCAGTAACACTAATAGCCCGTATGGGAATGACTGTGTCAGGGGAGGGGGTGGGGCTTCTGTTGCTGTTTCTCTCTTCACTCATTGTGTTGGTTGTTTTTTTTTTTTGTTCTCTGGAGATGCCAAAGGAATTGTAATAAAATGCTAAAAAATTACGTCAACAGCTTTGATGTGTTCTCGAAAAAAAGGAAATCAATTTTCCGTTTTTTTCTCGTTCTCGTTGTGAAACCAACCCAAAACACGCGCAATTGTTTCGGTTTCGGTTGGAAGAAAGGAGTATTTCTTCCCTCTAATGCCTTGCAATTAATATAATTTTTTTCTTTGTTTGCCATTCATTAAAAACAATGAAATTGTATACTTTGATTTATTTGAAAACATTAGTTCTTCGCTGCATTCAATTCTATCTGTGTTTAATTTATTTTTAAGATGTGTATTAATTATTTGAGATTATCCTTTTTCGTGTTTTTTTTTCTTGTGAATTTTCGTTTCTTTTTCTCCCAGAAAGTTGATACGAATGTTTTTTTGAAATGAAATAAATTCTAATGTCTGGTCTAAAAGAAAAATATCACTTTGAGATCATAGATCTTGGGATTCATTACAAAAGGAGAATAGGAAAACTCTAAAAATTCACCATTTAAAATAGAAATGTTCAAGAAATCTGCAATTTTAAATGTAAATATGTCTGTGTGAATATGAGAACATCTAATTTTCTACCCATCAGAAACAATGTAATAAGAGTAGATGCTTGTCAATGACATTGAAACCAAAAAGTCACCAAAAATAGTGTTGACTTGGAAACACCTAACCCCAGCCTTACTTCACGGAAAACTAATTCCATTTTATTTCTGAAAAACATGTTGCCCCGGAAAAGGTAAAGAATGTACTATTCGCTGTAAAATTGTCGCATTTCATGATCAAAATGTAAAATTGATATTGGGGTTTTCAAACATCAGTTGGACACGAAAGGAAATATCCCCTTCCTAAAATGGTTCATTGGAAAACATGATACATATTTAATTAATATTATCTTACAAAAATAACAAGTAAGGAAAGGCTAAAGTCGGGCGCGGCCGATTATATGATACACTCCACTTTCTATCCGAATACAATTCAATTCGGTAAAAAAGTGAAAACGAGAAGGAATATGACCTGATGCAATTTGTCAAATCAAGAAGAATATCTGTATCGGAGCTATGTCCAAACAAAGAATACAGTGACCCACTTGCACAATAGGTTCTTCCAGTTCAAGTATATGATCTTTTGAAGAAGTTCTTTTATGTTCAATTTGAAGAAATTCGTGAAAATACGTGGTTTCTGGGGTAGTCGGTAACGAAATTTGTATGGGAGCTATATCTAAATCTAAACCGATCTGATCTATTTTCACCATGGCTGTTTCTAGTTAAAATATAAGATATTTTTCAAGATTTGAAGAAGATCTGTTAAAATATGTGGTTTCTAGAGCGGAAAAAGTCGAATTGAGAAATTTGTATGGGAGCTATATATAAATCTGAACCGATCTAAAACATTTTACCACAGGTGTTTCTAATTGAAATATAAGATGTTTTGCCAATTTTGAAGAAAATCTGTTAAAACATGTGGTATCTACAATGAAAAGAGTTAAATCTGGAGTGAAATTCGTATGGTGGCTATATCTAAATCTGAACCAATTTTCTTCAAATTAAATAGCGTTCGTCCTTATCCCGAAAAACTTCGTTGTGCAAAGTTTCATTTGGTTCGATTCAAAAAGTGATTCTAAAACTAGGTGGCAACACAACAAGCCTGAATGGTACTTAAACTTTGCGGTTCAAAAAAGTGGGATTAATTTTGATATAAATCAGTTTTACAAATTAATTAAAATCAAGACTTAAAAAGAAAATAATAAAGTGACTATATTATGAAAATTGACGGCAAGAGTTAGTAGTTGAAAAATTATATTTAACATTTTATGATTATTGTGGTCTTGTAAGTATTCATAGGTATTGTAATTTTGTGATTTGTAGAGAACATAATCTATAAATGTCGTGGACCAAAAGTTATATGTATGACTCAACTTGACTCAGTGTAAATGTGAAAGTGTTCGTCTGAGGTTGTAGTTTATGGTGGAATTAATATATTGTCAGCATTTTTCGGCAAACTCCAAAAATTGTCATTTTTCATTTTAGCACAGTTTTTTATTAGCCATAGACATATATATGATTATATCTCTGAATTAGTTTTGTGTTCGAGACCCATCAATATTTTATTTAAAAGGTATTGAAAGTACCTTTAAAATGGTATACAACATCATTCACCTTTTTGTACACATGTATACTAGGGTTAGTCATTTTTTCATTTTTTTTTCGAATATCAAAAATCTGTGGAAATGGCATGTAGGGCAGGCAAAAATAATAAGAATTGCGTTTTTACTTTTTCGAAATTGTAAAAAAACCTTCCGCACAAAATGCAATTACTTTAGCTAAAAATTCAAATTTTCAAATATGCAATTTGATCAAAAATCTGTCATTTAGTTTTTAAGCTACATCGATTTTAAAATTTGCAACTCGGTTTCATTTCCCAGTTTTAAAAATTTTAAACGAGTTGCTCTAATAAAAGTTTGACAATACAGAAGAAATGTCATAATACATAATTTATATCGTTTTTAGTTTTAAATTATTTTTTCATAGTTTGTGTTCACATCGCCATGTCGTTTAAAATATTATCAAATTTTAAAAATCACAAAAAAAATCAAATAAAAAAGTTGGTTTTGAGCTAAAGTAATAATTGCATTTTGTGCGGAACGTTTTTTCACAATTTCGAAAAAGTAAAAACGCAATTTTTGAATCTAAAAAAATGACTAACCCTAATGTATACATTTTACTTTATTTCTCTTCTCTCTTCTCTTTTACTTATTTGTATGCTATATTTTGCTTTTGTAATAATGTTTAGAAAAACACATTATATTTATTTTTCGACTTGATGCCATAAAAAATGGATTTGGGACCAGGTAACGTGTGTTCTCTCATCTCCCCTTAAAGCATGTACTTTATTTGGTACCACGTTTATCCCTCCTTATAAGTACAAATTAAGTATAAGTATGTTCTGCTTTTACGTAATTAAGGGGCTGTGCGCCATTTTTATCGCGCTCACCCCTTACAAGTAAAAATTTCGAAAAATCCAGTTGTACTGCGCTTCTACATGGTCAGAGGAATTTACATATAAAAATTTCACAATTCTAGCAGCAATAATTTAGTTGGTACCATTTTTATCCCTTTTTGTGCCGCTCACTCATCAAAAGTCCAAAAAAGGAATTAATATTGCGTTTCAATGTGGTGAGAGGAATTGGCATACCCGCTCCCGCTCGCCACTTAAAAGTACATATTTCGAAAAATCCATTTATCAGTCTACGTTGTCAGAGAAATGTAAAAACCGATTTCCACGAATATAGCCGCATTACTTAAATTGGTACCATTTTTATCCCCTTTTGTTTCTTTCCTCCCTTAAAAGTACAAATTTCGAAAAATACCGGTTTGTAGCTCGTCTGCATGGAAAGTGCTAGGTGTACATCGAATTTCATGTTTCTAGCTACTGCCGGTTAGTCAGGATGTTTATCCCTTTTTTTGAGCCATTTTTGTATAAAAAAATGGGCGTTATTGGAAAATTGGGCCTGGCACCTTCCTCACAAAGTAAATATTTATCCCTATTAATATTATGAAAGCTTTTGTCTGTTTTTTTTGAAATTTACTCAACTTAAACAAACTTGCATTGTGGGGGTTGAAATATTCCCAAACCTTTATGATAATTCGTACATATGCATTATAAATCAATAAAAAATTTATATGAAACCGGATTTTAATTTTTCCGTTTGTTTTCCGCCTGTTGAAGATATTTTTCTATTTTTCGTGGGGTAAAAAAAACAGTTAAAAAAAAAGATTTGGTAAAAAAAATATATTTTTTTCTCAATTTTTTTGTAAACCGTTTCTAAACCACTGTTCTTATGTGAAAGTGAAATTAGCAGCATTTGTAGCCATCATAATTACTAGACTGGAACGCCCGCAATAAAAATTAAATAATTTCCAATCACTCCACGAAAACAAAGTTTGGATAGATCATGATTTTGGTTTCTGTTTGCAATAACCTCACAATAAAAAAACCAGGTTCAGTAAGGTTAGGAAACCTTGGGGACCACTTAAATGTGGACTGGGGAATTTTCGCCAAATATGGAGAAAAACACATTTTTTAAATATTTTTTGTTGGCATGAATGCTATAAAAATAGAAAAAATCCAAGAAAACCTGTTCATAAAGCACACTAAACCGTTTTTGAGGATGAAACGATGCCTCGTCTATTCTCCCCTCTCCAAATGTGGCAATTTTGTTTATTGTCATGTCCAATGAGCCAAAAATGAGTCTCATCACTGGAAGGAATATTGCGATTATACTGAAAATTTGCTCAATTTACAAGTGTTGTTTTATTGTTACCAATCTAACCCATTTGATCCCGTATATATTGAGGAATTGTTTTACATTTGTTTTTCTGAAAATATTATTTGTTGCCAAAGAATTCAAACTTTCATCCAATGAGTTAGAAAAGAGGTTGTTTCCATATCTCTGGGTTGGTGGGATCGTTAGCCAATGATTAGAATATTAAACCTAAAACTAGATAATTAAAAAAGATAACGAATCTTTTCCAACTACATCCTCCTAATCCAAAGTACACAATTTCCTTTTAATGTGCGCCCGATTTAACAATTATTAAGGATTTTCATGACACTAACGTTGCATATGCCAACACAAGAGATAAGAGATCTTTAAGGTGTTGCGCTGCCTCACCTCAAGAGGAGGAGGGGGAATCAAATATTTAACAAGCAAATGTGGAGTGGCAGTTGTTTGTTGTATCGTCAGCTGACAGATGATACTTAAATAAGACAAATAAACATAAAATACAAAAATTCTAAATGCTACGAATTGTCGGAATACATGCAACTGCGAATGAACTTTTTTCAATTAGCCCCCCCGATTTGGTCTAAATGATGAAACGAAACGGAAAACCAACGACAGGCCAGGCCACTTCCCTAATGAGATGCAAAGTTTTGTAGAGGGAATAACAGCCGACTACATATTCGGTGACAAAATTAAAAAACAACAAATCGACCGACTACGCACTTTACACCAAAAGGGCGCGCGATAAATGCGTTTTTTTCTGCTCGCACTCTCAGTTACAGGATGGGCCAATGCGAGCTATACATTCGTATAAACACATTAACGCCATAAAGTTGTTTGTTGTTGCTGTTGTTGTTGAACAACATTTGTTTGAGTTGTTATCGTTGGTGCTGTTGTTGTTGTTGCCGGTACTTCCTTTCAATAATATAAATTAAATTATTTAATTACACTTTGGTGAGAAAGTTAGTTACTCGCAACAACAACAACAACAGCCTCGTAGCGTACAGCTACAAGCCGATTTTTATCTATTTATATGCCATAATGACAGTAAAAACGCAAGAGAGCTTCTGCTTCTGCTTTTTTGTTGGTATTTTGAATAGTTGTTAGACTAATTAGCCAAAGGATTCCAACGTTCAGCGGCTGGTTTCGCTTAAAAAATAGAAAAAAAAAACACAAAAACAAAAAAACAATTTAGGGTGTGCGAAAATCGTTAAAAGGCGTCAACAAAGTTTAACGAACACACACACACTGGTCACACCGCCACACTACAGGCTGACCAACACACTCACTCGAGGCACTATTACTTTTACTCGTAATGCACTCTTAAGGCTCTCATATGATTTGAAAATGGATGTGCTGTACACTCAAAGAAATTCATATATTACCTTTCATAATTACTAATTCAAATAGTTGAAGGCGTTGAAGCCATATTTTCATTTAAATTAATTTTTAAAATTATAAAGAATGATAAAAATGTAAAAAATAATTTTTATTTACATTTAATATTTTTTTTTTTCTTTATTAGTAAAAATACAATACATAAATAAAAAATAGTTTTATTAAAAAAAAAAACATTTAAATTTATAAATATCGGGCGTTCATTTAATATTCCATTATCCGATAACAATTAAGCTCTCACAAATTAGGCAAATCTGGCAACGCTTTTATAAATTTTGCTCAGAATATTTAGATTTTGTGGCAGCACCGAATGTGCTCCAACGATCTGGCAACGTGGCTTCACGGACAGAAAGACGAAAGCAAAAACTAATTCATCGGACGGTTTTTGCTGCTACAGCTGTAGAATTCTGATCTCTCTTTAAATCAATTGTTAAATTGACTTTGAACTAAATAAATAAGTAAAATAGTTGTTAAGTATTAAATATACGTGTTTTATTACATAATAGCTATAATTTCATCATGAATAAACTAACGACAGGCCAAAGCTAGAAAAATCATGCAAATTTATTTCGTTGCATCGCAATTTTTGTTCAATGATGAAGCTCTTTTTTGGCTCAATGGATATGTCAATAAGTAAAATTGACGCACTTGGAGTGAAGAGAATCCAGGAGAGATGCACGATGTACCATTACATTAACACAAAAAACTCACGGTTCTAAGTGCTTTATGGGCTGTGAGCTACAATTGCCGATTACATTAGTTTACAAACATTTTGTCGATGGGCTTTGCATGACATTTTCTGATATATTTGGCTTTCTAAAATCAAAAACGGTATTAAAATTGTTTCTATAGATAAATGTAGAAATTTGACACAAGAGCATTGAAAAAATTATGTTTTCTAATTTTTATTTAAATATTGGTTGGGCGCCATCCAACATTTTAAATTACAATCGGTTATAAAAAAGTACTGATTACACTGTCCAACAAATAAAGACTTTTTGAATGGAACAGAATTGCGACCCAATAATTCTGAAAGTGCATGTTGAGAAGACCATTTTTGCAGAATAAACTTATAATCCAGCTTGTCTGAGTTTCTTACAGTGAGTCAATTTTTTTATTTGTTGGTCGAAGGGCGAAAAAAAGTGTTGTAAGTTAATGTCTGAAAGAATTCTCATTGTCAGAACTAAAGGGTGATTTTTTAAGAGCTTGATAACTTTTTTTTTTTAAAAAACGCATAAAATTTGCAAAATCTCATCGGTTCTTTATTTGAAACGTTAGATTGGTCCATGGCATTTACTTTTTGAAGATAATTTCATTTAAATGTTGACCGCGGCTGCGTCTTAGGTGGTCCATTCGGAAAGTCCAATTTTGGGCAACTTTTTCGAGCATTTCGGCCGGAATAGCCCGAATTTCTTCGGAAATGTTGTCTTCCAAAGCTGGAATAGTTGCTGGCTTATTTCTGTAGACTTTAGACTTGACGTAGCCCCACAAAAAATAGTCAAAAGGCGTCAAATCGCATGATCTTGGTGGCCAACTTACCGGTCCATTTCTTGAGATGAATTGTTCTCCGAAGTTTTCCCTCAAAATGGCCATAGAATCGCGAGCTGTGTGGCATGTAGCGCCATCTTGTTGAAACCACATGTCAACCAAGTTCAGTTCTTCCATTGTGGGCAAAAAAAAGTTGGATATCATCTCACGGTAGCGCTCACCATTCACAGTTACGTTACGATTCGCATCATCTTTGAAGAAGTACGGTCCAATGATGCCACCAGCCCATAAACCGCACCAAACTGTGACTTTTTCTGGATGCATTGGTAGCTCTTGCAATGCTTCTGGCTGATATTCACTCCAAAATCGACAATTCTGCCTATTTACGTACCCATTGAGCCAAAAATGAGCTTCGTCGCTGAACACAATTTCTTTCTTTCTGAACTTTCTTAACAGAGCACGCATTTTGATAATAAAATTCAATGATTTGCAAGCGTTGCTCGTTAGTAAGTCTATTCATGATGAAATGTTAAAGCATACTGAGCATCTTTCTCTTTGACACCATGTCTGAAATCCCACGTGATCTGTCAAATACTAATGCATGAAAATCCTAACCTCAAAAAAATCACTCTTTATATTGTGGAATTTTATGAGGATCATTCTTGTGAAAGATCTTAACCCTCTAGCTCTTCTCTTTATGGGTCAAGTTGACCCTTTTTTCGAGAAAATCAAAAAAGTCCTTTCAAAATGGAAATTTAAGGATGAAAATGTTCTACGAAAAAAAATTGTTGGAAAATTTCAGAGAACACCAAGATATTTTTTGGTATATGGTTTGCTGACTAAATAAGGAATATTTGTGAGAGAATTGTTACAGAAACCCAGATTGAGAAGGTTAAAATAAATGCAATTACAACCGCGAATTTTGGATTTTTGCAACAATTGCAGCTTTTTTCGCGACTGACTACATATATGTTACAAGCGACATTGATTATTAATACAATTGCAAAAAATGGCTGGATCTGTTGGATAGATCGCGAAAAAATACAAAACAAAAATGTCATACTACAAATCATTTTAGCCATATCTCCCGCGAAAATGAAAATTTTACAAAAATATCCAATTTGTATTTTTTGTTTATCGTGCTCTACCGAAATACCCACATTTTTGACGATAAAGATCGATCTTCAAAAAATAAGCTTCTTAATAACTTTTGATCTATAAGTTGGCGTGTAAGTTTGCTATTTAAGCGTGAAGAACTTCATTTACAACTTTGTTGCCTTTCGTGACCCCCACTGAAATTTTCTACTCAACATGCCCTTTCATAATTATAGGGTCGATACTATGTTCCAAATATGCTGTTGGACAGTGTTATTTTTTTTTTTCAAAATTTTGGTTTTATTGGAAAGGTTGAACTTTATAAAATATGTATTATGAGACGTATAAACATTACGAATGTTTATAGGTGGTTTTGTTATTTATAAATTGATTTTTTAAATTTTGTCGAAAAAAGTATCACTTTACGTGGAATCACCCTCGGCAGTACCTCATCCGATCAACCCAATTTTTCAGTACAGCCCAAAATCCACGTCAACCAGTGACTCGTTGTGGATGCATTGGCTTCTCAATAGCCACGGTGGGTTCTCTGAAACCCATATGCGGCAATTTTGCTTATTGACATAGCCACCGAGTTGAAAAAATGTTGTACACAGTTTTCGTCAAAATGTTTGCAAATTATTAAATAAGATTATTAGTGAATCATTGTGCTTTGCAGATGTTTGGTGTGTACTTCTGTGAACGAGCAAGGTTAGGTTAGGTTGAAAGGGTTGCCCGCAAGTAGCGAGTTTCACTCGGAGGCCCATTGTGGTACCCATAAAGTTAATATAAAGAAAATAGAGAGAGAAGATAGTCTGGTAGAGTGTTATGGTTGGTATGAGAGTGAGAATAATATTGAGAAAGAGAAACGGGGTATAGGAAAATGTTAGAAAGGATAATTATAAAGTATCGATCGCTTCCTTCTGAATGCATTTTGTCTTGTTGATGAAGTTGAGCAGATTCCGTAGAGGTACATTTGCTACCTGAACGAAAAAATATTCAACAGAATTTCGAAAACAAACATTTCCTGGAGGCTTCGAAGAATCCTTTAAGATATACCCCATCATCTAATAAAAATAAAAACTCACAAAAAAATATAAAATTGTTGTCAAAACAAGATACCCTCACATAATCGTCCAGCAAAAAATAGAAAGTACTTCCGAAGAAATCACAGTTTATTCGCATCCTAATGTGCATATTTCCTGCTTTTGAGGAAGTTGTTTTAAACAACTATCAAAAATGTTATTTTTTATGAGTGTGGATTTTTTCCAACATCACCAGGAGACAATTATTTTATTGAAAAATAACTTATTTTACATCATAAGTGTAATGACTTGTACTATTATAAAAAACTGGACCTCATGACACAATTAATAAATAATAATATAAATAATCACAACTTAACCCACTCAGGTCCGAATTTTCTTCTTAATAAATATATAAAACTTGCTATGCTTTTTGATGAGGTATGGGTCTAAATATGATTGCTATAGAGTCTCGGGGTTCTAATTCATACAGGACCTGAGTAACAGGCTGTTTCTTAAAATCATTATACTGCAGATATCGTTTAAACAAAAAAATATTTTTAAATGGTTTCTTCATTTTAAAAATCTGTGATATATATCTCTTCGAATAACAAAGAAAGTTGTTCTTGTACTCGAAGTAATCCAATAAAAATAAGAAGAATTTCTAAAGAATTTCGAATTACAAGAAACTCAAACAATTGAAATTTGAGACTTCACTTTTGTTGTCACCTTCGTACTTTTTCCGAATTTGTTGGTTCCCTTTTAAATATTTCTTGTTAAATAAAAATTATGAATTCTGCAAAATATGTGATTTTAAAGATTTTATAGGACTAACTCACAATGTTGCCTATAAGCAACATTGGGCATGAAAGGGTTAATATCACAGAAGTTTACTTTTTCAAATTATTGCGACGGAGTACTGCAGCTTTGTATTGTCTTTGTCTTCATTGGTGTTTATCGACTTGTCTTATTTTTTATAATTTTATTGATTTACGGGCTTTATTTTGCTTAAAATGTTCATATCTCGTATGAATATTTATTTTATTTAATTTGGCATAATAACATAATATCAATAGCATTAATACTACTTAATTAATTTGATTTAATGTTTATTTATTCATTAGTTAATAATAAATAAATATGTTGTTAAGTTTCATTTCCACTAACAACCAGAAGCTTCGATTTTTTAGATAAAATTGAAATGAAATTAATAAAAAAGTTGATCCATTGTACTATTGAAAATTAACTTTTAAGCTTTCCAAATAAAGGGCATATTTCCTATGACAAAGCCATGTTAAATTCATTGGTGATGATCCAAATTTTCACAAGATAAGGGTCTTTTTCACTTCTTCGAACGCTTCTCTTTTTGAATTGAATGTATCCATCAAATTCCTTCCGTAATGACTCAGTTCATTCACAGGAGATCGATCAGACTACGATCATTTGGACTTTGAAACTAAAGATCTGGTTAAAAAACTATAGATCAGGTTAAAAAATAATGTTGCAAAGATGGAGATAATTTTATTTCAGAATTTTTGAACACATATTAAGATTATATAACAGTTCTACATAACCAAACTATTTCTTCCCGTGTAATAGAGCAGGGTCACTAGCGTCGGCAGCAGCAGTAAATGAAAACCTAATTAAATGGAAATTAATGAATAAATGTTGAAATGTACTTTTTTACTATTTGTCAAACATGCAAATGCACGAGAAAAAGGTGTGGTTCTCGCTCCCTCTCCCTCTCATTTGTGCACACTTACCAACTGATGAACAAATGGCTGGCGTATAACTTCTGTCCTCGCCTCCTCAACTTGGAGGAATAAATTGACAAACAAAAAAGAGTACTTGGGGACAGATAGGACATCACACTGAAAGAATGTGTGTCACTCGAAATAAATTGAAGGATATTACATGAAAAATTAAACCATAAAATTAAAACGGACTGACCTCGAAACAAGAATGGCCAAGCAAACCAACCCCCCCATCCAAAAGGTTCCACCGAGCAAATAAAGGCAACCAAAACGAAACAATGAAAGTGGCGATTGTATCTCGTTATTATTACATTATGCTCACATGTTAACAAATCATTAAAAACAAAAAATAAACACAAAAAAACTAAAACCAAAAGAATAGCCGAAAATGCTGCCAAAAAAAACAAATACGAAGCGTGTCGCGTTCACGAAACAAAAACAACGAATTGAATTCAACACGAATGCCACACAAAAAACCCGAAAGGCAATTCAAATTTAATGTTTGTTTGTCATTTGAACACTAATTAAATAAACATGAAAAGTATTCACAAGAACTACAACTACAACTAAAAACCAACACAAAATAATTGTTTAATTAAATTGATGGTGGGTAGGAATTTCCGAGTTGTTGTGACATATTAACATTTCATAAAAATGCCATTTTTCATAGAAATGTTCAAACATTTCGGGTTGGTAAATGTTGTAAAACATTTTAACGATATTGTTGACAGAATGATGACATAAACGTCACGTAAAGAAACCCGAAAATACAAATCCGGAAAAACTAATTTCTACAGGGAGTCAAAATTTTATTGTTATGCACTTAGAAGACTATCATTTCCAAATCTGAATAAAATCGACACACAAATTTACTCCACTTTCGTTAAGAGAAGGAGAATATTAACTAAGTATGAGTACAGTTTCCTTGTTTTAAAGTCATTTTAAATATTTTATTTACTACACATTTTCAATTGTAATTCAAAAGACATCACTTGAAATTCAAAAGACACCAGTTGAAATTCAAAAAATATCACTTGAAATTCAAAAATTCCATTTGAAATTCTAAAAATGTCATTTGTAATTCAAAAGACAACATTTGAAATTCAAAAGTCGTCATTTGTAATTCAAAAGACATCATTTGAAATTCAAAAGACATCATTTGAAATTCAAAAGACATCATTTGAAATTCCAAAGTCATAATTTGAAATTCAAAACACTTCATTTGTAATTCAAAACTCGTCATTAGTAATTCAAAAGACACCATTTGAAATTCAAAAATTATTCCATTTGTAATTCAAAAATTATTCCTTTTGCAATTCAAAAAGGGTAAAAAAATAGTTAAGCAAAATATACATTAGGTTGGGTAGCATTTATTTTTTCTGCAAATTTGGATATTGGAAATTTGGATAATGGAAAGTAAATTTACTTAAAATTATTTCTTTGAATCTAGTAAAAAATTCTTACTGTTAACTTCATACATGTGTGGGATAAAAATTTCCCAGCATTTAAGAAGTAAAGCAATGAAGAACTTTTGTGTATGGAAAAAATTCCATTTAAGAAATTTTAAATAAAAAAATATCTTTATCCTTTAAATTAATTGTTTACTTAAATTTATGGCAAGTTCTTCATTCATTGAAGTAATAATGAACTTCAAGTAATAATGCACTTCAATATGCTTAGAAATTGTTTGTATAGTAATCTATGAATTAATTTTCGTTCGTTTGAAGACTTACATATTTCGTAAATATTTCATGGATCAATCAACTCTACTCTATATGACAGATGTACCATGAAACGTTTGAGAATCATTTCATGTTGTTATTTTTTTACATGTGAATTATATTTTGAATACTCTGAACCAAAATCATTTCACTTTGCCATATATAAAATAAAAAATAAATACATACATTGTTCGATTTCAGAAAAATAGAAACAAAATTGTAGTAACAAAGTCAATACTTATGACCGTTCGAAGTTTAAATATACAAAAAGTCTACTTTCCCAAAAAGGCTGTAGCAATCTTTTGCTTTTAAAAGGTTAACTAGTAACGAGATATATCTAAAAGTTCGGCCGGGCCGAATCTTATATATACCCTCCACCACGGAGTGCACTCCACAGTATTACGGGCAAATTAGAGCAAGTCGACTTAGCATATAAGTTCAGTTAGGAAAATTGTGATATATTGTTTGCAGATTACAATAATTGTTTATTAGATCAAAGGCCACACTTGCGATGCTTCATTGTAATAATATTAATAGTTCTCTACTATAGTATATAAATATACTTCAAGTGTAATCAAAAAGTGAATATGAGGCAGCAATCTTGAAAAATGTGCCCAAAATAATAGGTTATTATCGGTTGTCATTAGTGAGAAACATTTCCCTCAGGGCCCCCATTTGCTTCTTTTTGATTACATCTACATACCAAATGGCTGTGTCATTTTGATAGGAAATGTACTACTTTTGCAGATCCATTATGCTTCGCATCCGCAGTACACACACTTCAATTTCGTGATTCTAACTACAGCCGTTTACTTGGTATCAGTTTTATTCTTTTTTCATTTCGACCTTAAAAGTACGAATTTGGAGAAGTATTCTTATTTTGCAAGTGTAAACACCGAATATAGCTACAGCCGCTTGCTTGCCACCAATTTTATCCCGAATTACGAGTCTACGCCGTTTAGTTGGTACTATTTTTATCCCCTTTCTCACCATTCCCATACCCATTTGTTAAATTAAAACTAATGTAACTTCCACATGGATATTTGGAATCAACTCTATTCTGGTATTTGGTAATGCGTGCACAATCACTTTAAGTCTACTAAATATGGTGGGTTTTGCCACGCCCCTTCCAGTCCTCCCACACAAATCATCCTAAACTTCGTAAAATTTAAGCTGTTATAACTTATATACTTATGATCGGAATAATGTGAAATTTGATATTTGGCAATGTTTTTTTAGTGGTTACATTCGCATGGAATATGGGCGAAATTGCCACACCCCTTCTGGTACCTCCCACACAAAGTGGCATATTCGTTGGTTATAACAAAACCGATATAACATCCATTCCGGTAGTCATAATCATGATATTTGAAAATGTTTTTATAATCACTATAAACATAAAAAATATTTACGCTTTAGCCACGCCCCTTGTACCCCCCCCCACACACACACAATTGTCCCTATCGTAGGTACAAGTAAATGCTTTATAACTCCTTTACCGATGCCTGAAATCCAGTATAACTTCATATTTGATGATGTTTTTACAATTATTAACAATTCCCACAATTGGGTCCAATTGGCGCAAACTTGTAGTACCTCCCACAATCATACTCCGGCGCTAAGCAAAATTTAAGTCCTTCCATACACGTGGTCTCTGAGAGTAACACATATATAATATAAGTCGGCTTAGCCGACTGACACTTTCTTACTTGTTTTCATCCCCTTTTGTCCCATTTCGCCCTTTGCTAAACCTTATATTTATTTTCTGGTGCTTTCATGAGGAATTCTCACAACAAATTTGAAGTGCATATGAAGCAGAAATTTTCAAAATATTGCTTAAATATTAGGGGATATTTCAGCCCTTCTTAGGGAAATTTTTTCCCTCTGGGCCAATTTCACCCACTTTCAATTCCAACCGATCTACAACCATTAGACATATTTACGGAAAATTTGAACCTCTTAGCTCATTTCGTTCAGAAGGTAGCGTGCTTTCAACAGACAGACAGACGTAAATGGCTAGATCGTCTTAGAATTCTATCAGGATACAGAATATGTATACTTTATGGGAGATATTGCATATTTCAAGCTGTTAAAAACGGAAAGTGAATATAATACCCCCATCCTAAGGTGGAGGACATAGAAAACTTAGATGTTTCCGAAACAGGACCTTACATAGATGACTGCAGAGTAAAAACTTTATTTTGTGTATTAATAAGCCCTACAAATATCCCAAACAAATCTAATGAAACAAATCCAAAATCCAAATTTTTATAAAAAATAAATTCTTGGGAATTATTTTCTCTGTTTTTCGTATTGTGAATTTTTTAAAGTATATCTAAACAAATAATACTTAAAAAATTTGTCATATTTTTCTACACCTTTTTCAATTGTAATTCAAAAGACATCAAAAGACACCAGTTGAAATTCAAAAATTCCATCTGCAGTTCAAAAAATATCACTTGAAATTCAAAAATTCCATTTGAAATTCAAAAAATGTCAATTGAAATTCAAAACTCGTCATTTGTAATACAAAAGACAACATTTGAAATTCAAAAGTAATCATTTGAAATTCAAAAGTCGTCATTTGTAATTCAATAGACATCATTTGAAATTCAAAACTCTTCATTTGTAATTCAAAACTCGTCATAAGTAATTCAAAAGACACCATTTGAAATTCAAAAGTTTTCATTTGAAAATCAAAAATTATTCTATTTTTAATTCAAAAAGGGTAAACAAAATTATTTAAGCAAAATATACATTAGGTTGCTTATAATTTTATTAAATCTGTTTTCAAAACTGCAGAATATCAAAATTTGCAGAAAAAAATGCTACCCCACCTAATGTATATTTTTCTTAAATAATTTTGTTTACATTTTTGAATTTCAAATGTAATCTTTTGAATTTCAAATAGAATAATTTTTGAATTTCAAATGAAAACTTTTGAATTTCAAATGGTGTATTTTGAATTACAAATGACGAGTTTTGGATTTCAAATGACGAGTTTTGAATTTCAAATGACGAGTTTTGAATTACAAATGACGAGTTTTGAATTTCAAACGATGAGTTTTGAATTTCAAATGATATTTTTTGAATTGCAAATGGAATTTTTGAATTTCAAAAGGTGTCTTTTGAATTACACTTGAAAATGGTGTAGACCAAATTTCCGAATTGACTTATTTAGTACTATTCAAAATCAGTAATGCTCCTCCCCTCTCTAAATGGAAAACCAATTGCGCAGTTTTGTCGCGTGTAATAAAATTTATTATTAATTACAGAAAAAATACATTAAAATTATGAAGAAAAATAAACCAAAATAAAGGAAACAAAAGAGAAACAAAATATTTTTATTTTAAAGGATGTTTCATTTCCCCCAAGAAAATCAGCATTTATTGGCGATGACCTTAACAGCATCATTGTTTAAACAAAAAAAATGCAATGTATACATTAATTTAGCACGTCTGAAAACAGCCAAAGTCTAGTGCATCCCTTTTTTCCGTTCACCTTGAAGGACTTCTTGTTTTGAGACAGGGCAAGTTTAACCGGGTGGTAATGAATATTGGCAGTGACAATAGGTTGGCTGGTAGGGTAAAAAGTACGAGAAGGGAGTTCTTTTTTGTCTTTTCCCCCCAAAACACCTTTAAGATCAAATTTCTGTAATAAATTAGCATTTTATTAGGGAAATATTTCATTGTGGTCTTTGGTTGTTGATTTTTTTTCGGGTAGGGGGAAGGAGAGGTAATAAAACATGTATTGTCACTTTTGTTTGTCGTTTGCAAAGTTTTCTGGATTTTTTCTTCTTTCTTTCTGTTGGTGCCGTTGAAAAGGGTTTAACAGTTCCATGTCTTTTTTCTCTTCTCTTTTTCGGGGATATCCTGTCTTTTGGTCTCGCTTGTTGTTGCCAGAAAGTATGGAAAAAAGAAAATTTATTAGACAGTTACACGCCAAGCATTTTATTTTGGCCATCATTGTTATATTAGCTTTATTAACTTCGGTGTTGTTGCTTTCTTTGCCGAGTTTTCCTTCTTTTTAAGCTCAAAAAGGGGGTCCAATCTCGCAAATGTCCTTAAATTTGTCCTGGCGCAAAAGGTTCAATAATTGCCTGAAACACGACAATCCATGGCCAGAAAAGACAAACAAATAGACGTTTAATTTAAACCATTTTCTTGCTGTTAAAATGCCATAAAAGTGAAAGCATTTGTGTCTGTTTTTTTTCGTTTGGGAGAAAAATGTTCTATGCCTTCCAGGGACAAAAAGGAAAAGGGCTGCCACCAAGAAATAAAGAATATTTATTTTCACACTTTTCGTATTTAAAAACCATTTAAGCAACAACACGCAACCCACCACACAACACACTCAAATAGTATGTCCTGCCTGTCTTTCTTCCGTCCGTCCATCCTTTAGTGGTTCGTATGTGGCCCATTCATTCAGCAGACATAAATACCGCATTCCTTACCAAAAGTGTTTTTTTAACACTTCATAAAAAGGATAACTTTTCACAAGACAACAACAAACCTATACCCATAAACAGAGTGAATGTCCTGTCCTGGGTTGCCGTTGCTACAGGGGAAGATTTGTTTTTTATTAGACTTATGTCCAAGGACATTGGCTACAAAAGATGCTAATGATTTATTTAATCGATTTGACCATATGTTGAATGCTCGTTCGTTTTTTGTCGTACCAAGGAGTTGTGAAAAATGATGTGTAAAAGGGGACACAGCCCAACCAATAAATGTCTGGCGTGAAGACCATGACCACTGGACACCCCCCGATGACCATTATGGCTGCAGATACTCATCGTTTATTTGTCGCACAAAAGGTTGGGTGATAGGTGTGAAAGTAGTTTCATTTATTTGTTTTCTTGTTATTTGTATCGAAGGATATTATAGAAATTTACTGTTGTTGTGTTGACAAGGGTTAAATAAATGTATTGTTGTCGTTTTCTTGTTCGTTCTATTTCAATGTGGAATGTTGTCAGCGGACTAGTGAAAGGGGTCAATGATTAGAATTTAATGCTGTTTAGACATATTTTACATGAAATGCTGGTCAAAAGGGGAGGAAAATGGATGAAATTGAAATTTTTGTAAAGACTTTCTTATTTTTGAAAAAGTCTGGCTTCCACGTTCAACATAGAAGAAACGATCGGTACAAAATTTCAATTCATTTGGAAAAATATATACAATGACCCCCAACACAAGTTGACCATTATTTAAAAAATGGTATTTTTAAAACGAGATCATCATTCTAGCTGTTGTCGTTTAGTTAGTACTATTTTTATCCATCTGTACCGCATGTATCCCTTGAAAGTACGAATTTGGAAAAAACCTTTTATTTTTCGTGTCTACGCAGTCAGAGGAATGTATACTCCGAATTTCATTATTCTGGGTGCAGCCGTTTGGTTGGTACCATTTTTATCCCACTATTCCCATTTTACCCCTTAAAAGTACGAATTTAGAAAAAATACTTTTATATTATGTATCTACTCAATCAGAGAATGTACACACCGAATTTCGTGTTTCTAGATGTTATCGTTCAATAGGTACCATTTTTATCCCTTTATGGCCCATTTCACCCCCTACGAATAAGTATCACTTTATGGTGCACGTTTTCGTTACCTAATATCAAGTAAGTACAGGCAAGTTGACCATTATTTTAAAAAAATTGTATTTTTAAAACGAGATTTTTGATTTATTTAAAATTTAATTTTATTTCAAATTTAATAAGAGCTGATCTTTGCGGGGATTTTTTGATTTAGAGCAATTATTCCGGTGTAATAATGGCATGGCTAGTTTTAAAATTACATGCCTCTGTCGGGATTTGAACACGGAACTCTTTCAGAGATATCTGCATGCTATCCTCCCAAGTGGTGGAGGATCAAATACCTCGTCATATTCCATTTGAAATTGGCAAAATATCAATTGAAATTGAGAAATTCCATTCGAAATTGAGATTTTCCATTTAAATTTGAGAAAATCCCAATGAATATTACAAATTTCCACTTTATAATGAGAAAATTTCGTATTGAAATTAATTTCATAATGTGTAAACTCCTATTGAAATTGAGAATTTACATTTCAAATTGCGAAAATTTCAATTGAAATTGAGAATTTCTATTTATAATTGAGAAAATTCAATTTGAAATTTAGACTTTCCCTTGGATATTGAAAAAAAAAACTTCATTCGAAACTGAGAATTTCTATTTATAATCGAGAAAATACCAATTGAAATTGAAAATTTCCATTTTGCGAAAGTTCCAATTTAACTTGGGTATTTTCATTTCAAATTGAGAAAATACCATTTGAAAATTTTCATTTGAATTTGAGAAATTTTCTATTGAAATTGGGAAAGTTCCATTTGAAATTAGAATTTTCTCATTATGAAACGGAAATACTTGATTTCAATTATAATTATATATAAAATATATAATTATATATAAAAAATAATATTTTTTAATATTAAAATATTTATTTCAATATATTACTTCAATATTAAAATATTAGAAAAACATACTTGAAGAAAATCCATGTAGAATGTAAATGTAGAATGTATCATCCTTGTTGTAGAAGTAAGGGAATTTAAAAAAATCTTGTATCTTTTTATACACTCCACGAGAGTATTATGTCTTTGTGCATTTGTTTGTAACATCCAAAAGGAAGAGAGATAGACCCATTGTTAATTATACCGATCGACTTAGAATCACTTTTTGAATCGATTTAGCGATGTCCGTCCGTCTGTCTGTCCATCTATTCTTGTAATCACGATACAGGTCGCAATTGTACACAGAACCAAATGAAACTTTGCACAACTAAGTTTTTCGGGATAAGAACGACCGCTATTTAATTTGAAGAAAATCGGTTCAGATTTAGATATAGCCCCCATACGAATTTCACTCCCGATTTGACTCTTTTCACTCTAGATACCACATATTTTAACAGATTTTCTTCAAAATTGGCAAAACATCTTATAGTTCAACTAGAAACATCTGTGGTAAAAATAGGTCAGATCGGTTCAGATTTATATATAGCTCCCATACAAATTTCGCTCCCAATTTGACTTTTTCCGCTCTAGAAACCACAAATTGTATCAGATTGTCTTCAGATTAGGCAAAACATCTTATTTTTCAACTAGCAACACCTGTGGTAAAAATGCGTTAGATCGGTTCAAATTTATATATAGCTCCCACACAAATTTCGCTCCCGATTTGATTTTTTCCGCTCTAGAAACCACATATTGTATCAGATTGTCTTCAAATTTGGCAAACTATCTTATATTTCAACTAGAAACGCCCATAATGAAAATGGGTCAAATCGGTTCAGATTTATATATAGCTCCCATACAAATTTCGCTCCCAATTTGACTTTTTCCGCTCTAGAAACCACAAATTGTATCAGATGGTCTTCAGATTTGGCAAAACATCTTATTTTTCAACTAGCAACACCTGTGGTAAAAATGTGTTAGATCGGTTCAGATTTATATATAGCTCCCATACAAATTTCGCTCCCGATTTGATTTTTTCCGCTCTAGAAACCACAAATTGTATCAGATTGTCTTCAGATTTGGCAAAACATCTTATTTTTCAACTAGCAACACCTGTGGTAAAAATGTGTTAGATCGGTTCAGATTTATATATAGCTCCCATACAAATTTCGCTCCCGATTTGATTTTTTCCGCTCTAGAAACCACATATTGTATCAGATTGTCTTCAAATTTGGCAAACTATCTTATATTTCAACTAGAAACGCCCATGATGAAAATGGGTCAAATCGGTTCAGATTTATATATAGCTGCCACACAAATTTCTCTCCCGATTTCACTTTTTCCACTCTATAAACTACATATTTTAACAGATTTCTTTCAAATCTTTCAAAATATCTTATATTTCAACTAGAAACACCCATGGTGAAAATGGGTCAGATCGGTTCAGATTTACATATAGATACAAATTTCGCTCCCGGATAGACTTTTTCCGCCCCAGAAACCACAAATTTTCTCCGAATTTCTTTGAAGTGACCACCAAACGTTATATTTGAACTGGAAGAACTTATTTTGAAAGTTAGTCACTTTATTTCATGTTGGGATATAGCCCCGATACAAATATTCTTTTCGATTTGACAAATTGGACCAGGTCATATTAGCCTATGATAAGGAAACATACAAAAATTCTTCCCGTTTTCACTTTTTACCGAGTTGAATTGTAGTCGGATAGAAAGTGGAGTGTATCGTATAGTCGGCCCCGCCCGACTTTAGCCTTTCCTTACTGGTTTAATCATGTTTTTGTTTAAATTGATGTAATTCTGAAGACGGCAAGGCAAGAATGTTCATAACTTTTATATTACACATATAGACCTTATTTTCTTCGTTAAGATTATTAAATATTAAAAATAGAGTAAAATGTTATTTTATCTAATTTGTTTAGGGGGTTGATATTTAAACTGAATTTTAAAAAATCATGACATTTTTAACTAAATCCTTTTTATCTACAAAGCGTGTCATAACTACTTCTACTTTTACATATAAATATTGTACATAGAAATAACTATAATTACTAATATAGAGTACAAATATTAAAGGTAATAATTGTAATTTTAGGACAAAAAAATAAGAAAATATGTCAAAATCGACACCTAACATTGACTCGTTGTGGATTGACTTCTTAATAGTCATATGTGGGTTCTCTGAACCCCCTATGCTGGAAATTTTGCTTCTCGAAAAATTTTCCCCTCAATTTCTTACAGTTTGCGTTAAAGACTCACTACTTTGGAAGTATGTTTTTAATATTTCCCATTTTGCAAATGTCAAACATAAACCTGAAAATAAAAATTAATGTTTTTCTACCTTTCGAGGTCAAGGTAATTGGTAGTTCAAATTTAAAATTTTAAATGGCCCACCCTATATCTACATTTAAAGTGCTATCAAGGTTATCTTAATTCAGAAAAAATGCAGCACAAAAAATACACGGGCAAAACATGATTTTAGAGTGGCTTATAATTTAAAAATTTACTAAATATAGTCAACCTAAAACACTTATTTTGAACGATAGAATACATTAATGTGACCTTGGTACTAAAAGATATTTTTCAAAATGATTCTAAGCCTTATTTGTTTGCTTTCCATTTAAAAATAGCAGAAACGAAATTTGGAGGAAATTTGATAGCTAAAACAGTCCAATTCGCCTTTAAAAAGCAGTTTCCAATAGTGAGTTGATCTGTGCCTCCCATGTCCGCGGTCCAAATTTCGTTACTCCTATTTTTAGATGAAAGGCAAAAAATAACACCAATAGAGTATAAATATCTTCTAGGTCACGTTAATGTAAACTTTCGTTCAAAGAATAGTATTTTCGGCCGAAATATTTTTTTAAAAAATATAAGCCATTATTTCTCCACTCTAGAATTTTCTGTAGTTGTTTAGAATTGATGTGGGAATACGCCTATATTTTTTCTGAATTTTTAAGTTGGTGTTTTCATAGTAAAAAACACAAAAGAAATGAAAACTGATAAATATAAATATTTGGTCAGTAAACATTTAAGTCGCTCAGTGAAAAGCTTTTAAATAAGCCTTCATTCTTTACATCATTTTTAATATTCCTATCTCGGCCATTTTTTTCTCAATTTTACCCATTTTCAATTGATAAAATCAATTTTGAAAAAAAAAAATAATTTTTATAAATAAGTATTGAATCTGCTCAAAATCGTAAAAATCTAAGTCATCAACGTATTCTTTTTTAACAAAATCGTTCGGTTTGATATAGAAAGAACGATATACGAGTTTAAGAACTATTCTTCAAATAATTTATCTTCCCGCCATTTTCACAATCTTTGATTTGAGATATTCAACATGTATAGATGTCAAACTCCACATAAACTGAAAGCTATAACTAACTGTTGGTTATTGGCTTGGTGAAAATGTCGATTAGGCATTCTAATCTTGAAACGAAAAGCAACGATTACAACAGTAAATAGTGAATTTTATCCACTCATATGATAAATAAATGAAAATTATTTTGCTGATCCTTGATCGAAATAAAGGAATGGCGGTAATCTTTTTAAACACATTTTTGGGATTTTTTCCCAAAAATCTGTTTTTTTTTTAGGAAAAGCACCGCCATTAGTCATTTATTTCGATCACGGAAAAAATCCAAAATATAAAATTCTAATCAAATTGGATGAACTCTCTTGCTTTCAAAATTTTTTTCACACCCGATTTGAACAACTTTGGGATGTTGCAACTCAAAATCTATAAAGGTTAAATAACCAGGGAAGGATCATGTAAATTCGAAAACATTTGGACTATGCCTGTGTAAAATGCCATAGAGCACGGAAAATAAGTTACGGAATTATTTTCCAAATAAATCGTTTTCCGCCTGTGTATCTCATTTAGTCGCACTAATTGGAAAATCTTCTTGAAATAACCTTCAATTACCTCAATATAGTCACAACGAAACATTAATTCACCAACATCTTCATTGTTGGTGAATATGGAAGCATTTGTAAAAATAAAAGGCTAAATTCGATAAGACATAATCTGATGAAGAAGGTGCGGATGGAGAATTAACTCCAACCTTAAATCCTTTATTTTGTTTATTGCAATTGCACATGTGTGGACTGATGTAGTGTCTTGAGGAAACACTACTTTCTTGTTAGCCAAATGCGGGATTTCTATTATAATTCACATCACCTCTTGAAGGACCAAGGTATAAACTTTCTTTCAAAATATCCCATTTTATCTCATTATACACCCCCACCAAAGTTAAGTCAATTAGTCTCTACATATGTTCACTTCCCTTAACGAACTCTCCACACATGCCTCATGTATTTCATTACTGTGGGGCCGTCATTGGGGAAGCGGATACAAAGTGTAAATACAGCAATTATAGGATTTTTTTTATTAAAACATTTAAAATATTTTACATTTTATGGCTTCTCAGGAGACAGCATTTCTAATAACAGCATTAAGATGAAGACCCACAACGAATAATAAAACTAAGCATACACGCTCCCAACTCCCACCTCCCAAACTCCCATTTAAGCAGCGTTCATTAATGGCTGAAATCATAAACCCAGCTAAAGTCATTATTATTGACAATAGCAGACATTAAACAAAGAAGGATACTATTTTCCACACCAACACACACAGAGACACATGTTAACATAATTCAACACCTGTCCTGGCTGAAGAATATGAGGATGGGAGTTAGTGTGGGAGTAGCATCATCATGACCATTATCATGTGTGAGAGCGTGTGTGCGGCCGTATCATATTTTATTGTATTCCATTCCTTTCCATGCCATGCCATGCCATGCCATGCCTTTTCTTTCTTTTTTTCTGGCTAATGTTTGTTTATGGCCTTTAACAATTAACCAGAAAAAGTTAATGTAAAATTATAATTATCTTTCAAAAAAAAAACGAAACATTTGTTAATTTAAACCCTTTTTCGGCACACACACACACTTATACCGTTCCTGTGTTTTTGGGGGTGGAAGGTGTAACGAACGGTCGTCCGTTGTTCAATTTAAACAAAGAAAATTATAAGAAAAGTCATATATTGCCCGTGTGTGCGAGTGTGTGTGCGTGCGAGCGTGTATGCCGGTCTGAACACATACTTGTACTTAAAACAATCCCCCAAAGTAATAAATATAAAAACAACCGAAAAATATGCCATAAAATTTTCAACAAAATATCATTTACACTTGACACAAACAGACAAACAAACAACTCCAGTCGATTCTATGCTCCTCCTCTTTTTACCCACTCATTCACACTCACTCACTCCGTTCTTCACCACCGTTCATCTCTATTTATTCATCCATGTAGAGCGTGGCACAGTGATGTGGAGAAGGAAATGTCGCCGAAAAACTCTAGGCCTTTTGAATTTTCAATATCTTTTTCAGTTTTTAATATACCGATAGAATCTAACTTAAATCTCTAAATCGTACGTACAATGGGTACTTAAAGTTCGGGCAAAAATTGTAAAAGTGATAAGAATTTAGACCGATTTGTCTGCGAAAATTCGGAATATTCTGCAGTTTTGTCTGAAAATAATCTAACCGAAGATTGACAAAAATCTAGTGGGATTCGAAGGGATATTCTGTGTAATTTGCCGACCCGTCTTGTAGAAGTCTGGCCAAACTCTATTAAATAGCCACTTTTTTTCGCCGAGCTCTAACCTAACTCTGACAAAGTAGCCGAAAATCTTCAGACATCTCTGGAAATAATCTATCCTAAGTCGGACAAAATCTGGTAGGATTCAGAGGGATATTCTGGTAAATTTTCCTATCGACCTTATCGAAATCTGACCAAACTCTATTAAATATTAGACAATTGACAGATTTTCTTGTCGCCCTCTTTCTCCGAGCTCTAACCTAACTCTAACATAGTAGCCGAAAATGTTCACACATCTCTGAAAATAATCTAACCTATGTCTGACAAAATCTGGTAGGATTCGTAGGGATATTCTGGTAAATATCCCACACACAGTGTGAAAAAATTACCGACAATTCACAGATTTTCCTGAAGTAATCTAAATTAAATTGCTGTCCTTCTTCTCTTCCGCCGAATTCTGAACAAACTCTGAATAGCCGAAAATAATCTGACCTAAATCTAACTAAATAGCCGAAAATACACAGACGGAAGAGTGTGCGTGCAGATTTGTCGATCAGATATCTGTCAAAATTCGGATATTATAATAATTATCTAACCAAACTCTGGAAAAATACCCGAAAAATCTCAATTTTCTTAAACTAATCAAGATAATTTGCAGTCCACTTGCACCTAATTCTGGCTAAACTCTGATAAAAATATACGAAAATGCTCTGACATTTCTGAAAATAATCTGATCTAAGTCTGACAAAATATTCAGGCGAAAATGAGCAGGTTTTTCGGTCAGATTTCTGTCAAAATTCTGGAGGAAAGTGGAAAAATGTTGCAGGTTCATGCGATGTCTCAGACATCTTACAGAAACTTCTATGTGTGGATAACGAGAATTCGCTGCGATTTGTCTGGGAAAATTTTGAAGAGTGTGCAGATTTGTCTGTCATAATTCGGAGGGAAATTCTAATATTGTTATACAACAAAGTAGCTGAAAATTCAGTGTTTCTTAAATTATTAATCCAAAAAATTACTTCAGAGGAGGAGTTCTGACCTAACTCTGACCTAAAATAGTCGAAAATGTTCAGACATGAAAATAATCCGACCTAAATCTAACAAAATCGCCGAAAATACACAGACGGAAGAGTGTGCGTGCAGATTTGTCGGTCAGATATCTGATGTCTTCCAAACTCTGGTAAGGTAGCCGAAAACGCCCAGAGTTTCTTAAACTAATACAAATAATTTGCTCTCCTCTTGCACCTAATTCTGGCCAAGCTCTAACGAATTGGCCGAAAATGCTCAGACATGTCTGGAAATAATCTGATATAAGTCTGACAAAATGCTCTGGCGAAAGTGTGCCGATCAGTTTTCTGTCCGGAGAAAAATTCTAATAAATAGTTCGACCGGTGAAATTTTCGATAATGTGCAGATCGGCAGACAAAAGTTCAGAAAATAATCAGAATAATCGTATAAATGTCTGAAAACATATACGACATTTCGACAGATTGTCGTATCTCATTTATTTATAAAAATCGTTTGAGAAGTTTAGAAGATGGAATATCTTTATTTTCCTTTGTTACCACTGTGCCTGTTGAGAGAACTTTGTGGGTTGGTTCGGGCTTGGGTTGGTTTGGTGTCATCATAAGATTAGGCCACCAAAAATGCGTGTTCCTTTTCTATTATGGCTATTATTGACTACGTGAACATCATGATGATGGCGACAATGAGAGCATGTGTAGGCTTCCACAAACATGATGGAAGCGGGTGTTACTACGATGCGCTACGGATACGGTGTCGTCGGCATCGGCGTCAGTGTCGTTGATGGTAATAACGTCAAACAAACAAATAATAAAACGGCCTTTCGGCTCTTAGACAACGATGGCGATGAGACTACTACTACTGCTGTTACTCTGCCCCGCCTGCCACGCGTTCTCGAGTTCTGTTCGGTCGGTGTGTTGAATAATGGGGTGACAATAATACATTTTGAACCCTTTTAAAGCTAGTAGAGGCCCCATAAATTTTATATGTTGTATGTATTTGCCTTTTACCGAAAACAAAACGCTATAAATATTGAGCTTAGTTTTCATTTTCACAAGCAAATACAGTGAAGGGCCTGGAGATTAGGAAGGTTACAGATTAGAGGCGAAAATTATATCATTCAATATTTCTTTGCGAAAGGGTCTAAAAGAAAATGACGATGACTTTTCTACTCTTTAAAGTACGAATTTCGAAATATCCATTTATTTTACAACTTTACACAATTATAGGGATTTACAACCCGAATTTCATGTGTTTAGCTATTGTCGCTTGATTGGTACAATTTTTATCCCTTTTCCCATTTTGAACCCAGCGAATTTCCAAAAATTCTTTTATTTACGCGAGTATACAGTGTATACAGAATGCACACACCGAATTTCATGATGTTAACTTCTTCCTTATGGTCGTACCATTTCTATCCCTCTTTTCCCATTTCACCCCCTGAATGTACGAATTTCGAAATATCCATTTATTTTACAAGTCTACGTAATTGCGAACAAACCAAATTTCATGTTTCCAGCTGTTGTCGTTTGATTGGTAGCATTTGTGTCCCTCTTTTTCCCATTTCAGACTAAAAAAGTATGGTAAGCATTTACCCTATAAGGGGAATGTACGTGCCAAATATCAAGTAAATACAAGACGGAAATCTTCAGACAAAAATGATTAAATTTTCTAAATAAAAAGTCCCAACCGATCTGCAATTATAACATAAAAGGGAAACTCGTTCATTTGACAAAACAAAATGTTCGAGATTTTGTATATAAAAGGTGGCACAAAATCTGGAAATCTAGTAATTTTTCATCACATTTATCTATTTTGAAGAATTTTAGGTATTTTTGTTGGACCTAAAATTCGTAAATTTTTATTTTTGCGAACAAATAAAAAATATCTTTGCTCGACATTTTTCTATATTATATTTTTATATATTAAATAACAACAACAATTTTTAACAGACTGCAAACTTTTTGGCAGTGTTAATGCTGAAGCAAAACTGCAAAAATAACTGTTGTTATGGAAGAACATTTGCTGTAATTACAGAAAAGTGTCTGCTGATAAGCAGCTAACAATCTCTGTTATTTATGTTTTGTTTTTGCAAAAAAAAAACATGTTTAGCCGAAATTTTAAATTATATGGATCGTTTTTTTTTGTAATGTTTTCTACCAACTACAAAAATTTTAATGTCTTTTTGAAGATGCAAAAAGGCCACTGTGACCATTCTTTTAAAAGGACTGATTAACATCAACCATTTTTAGAAGATTTTCGTTCTCTTGGATTTTTGGCTGAAATTATAAAGTTTATGTATACGGTTTTTTATTTTTGTAAATTGTCCTCAGACTACTGAGTTTTAAATTCAATAGAATCGTTTTTTTTAATTGTCATTTTTTGTCCCACC
>CANDYM010000513.1:122500-128201 GCA_947397865.1 Polietes domitor
TTTTATTTTATTTTATTTTATTTTATTTTATTTTATTTTATTTTATTTTATTTTATTTTATTTTATTTTATTTTATTTTATTTTATTTTATTTTATTTTATTTTATTTTATTTTATTTTATTTTATTTTATTTTATTTTATTTTATTTTATTTTATTTTATTTTATTTTATTTTATTTTATTTTATTTTATTTTATTTTATTTTATTTTATTTTATTTTATTTTATTTTATTTTATTTTATTTTATTTTATTTTATTTTATTTTATTTTATTTTATTTTATTTTATTTTATTTTATTTTATTTTATTTTATTTTATTTTATTTTATTTTATTTTATTTTATTTTATTTTATTTTATTTTATTTTATTTTATTTTATTTTATTTTATTTTATTTTATTTTATTTTATTTTATTTTATTTTATTTTATTTTATTTTATTTTATTTTATTTTATTTTATTTTATTTTATTTTATTTTATTTTATTTTATTTTATTTTATTTTATTTTATTTTATTTTATTTTATTTTATTTTATTTTATTTTATTTTATTTTATTTTATTTTATTTTATTTTATTTTATTTTATTTTATTTTATTTTATTTTATTTTATTTTATTTTATTTTATTTTATTTTATTTTATTTTATTTTATTTTATTTTATTTTATTTTATTTTATTTTATTTTATTTTATTTTATTTTATTTTATTTTATTTTATTTTATTTTATTTTATTTTATTTTATTTTATTTTATTTTATTTTATTTTATTTTATTTTATTTTATTTTATTTTATTTTATTTTATTTTATTTTATTTTATTTTATTTTATTTTATTTTATTTTATTTTATTTTATTTTATTTTATTTTATTTTATTTTATTTTATTTTATTTTATTTTATTTTATTTTATTTTATTTTATTTTATTTTATTTTATTTTATTTTATTTTATTTTATTTTATTTTATTTTATTTTATTTTATTTTATTTTATTTTATTTTATTTTATTTTATTTTATTTTATTTTATTTTATTTTATTTTATTTTATTTTATTTTATTTTATTTTATTTTATTTTATTTTATTTTATTTTATTTTATTTTATTTTATTTTATTTTATTTTATTTTATTTTATTTTATTTTATTTTATTTTATTTTATTTTATTTTATTTTATTTTATTTTATTTTATTTTATTTTATTTTATTTTATTTTATTTTATTTTATTTTATTTTATTTTATTTTATTTTATTTTATTTTATTTTATTTTATTTTATTTTATTTTATTTTATTTTATTTTATTTTATTTTATTTTATTTTATTTTATTTTATTTTATTTTATTTTATTTTATTTTATTTTATTTTATTTTATTTTATTTTATTTTATTTTATTTTATTTTATTTTATTTTATTTTATTTTATTTTATTTTATTTTATTTTATTTTATTTTATTTTATTTTATTTTATTTTATTTTATTTTATTTTATTTTATTTTATTTTATTTTATTTTATTTTATTTATTTTATTTTATTTTATTTTATTTTATTTTATTTTATTTTATTTTATTTTATTTTATTTTATTTTATTTTATTTTATTTTATTTTATTTTATTTTATTTTATTTTATTTTATTTTATTTTATTTTATTTTATTTTATTTTATTTTATTTTATTTTATTTTATTTTATTTTATTTTATTTTATTTTATTTTATTTTATTTTATTTTATTTTATTTTATTTTATTTTATTTTATTTTATTTTATTTTATTTTATTTTATTTTATTTTATTTTATTTTATTTTATTTTATTTTATTTTATTTTATTTTATTTTATTTTATTTTATTTTATTTTATTTTATTTTATTTTATTTTATTTTATTTTATTTTATTTTATTTTATTTTATTTTATTTTATTTTATTTTATTTTATTTTATTTTATTTTATTTTATTTTATTTTATTTTATTTTATTTTATTTTATTTTATTTTATTTTATTTTATTTTATTTTATTTTATTTTATTTTATTTTATTTTATTTTATTTTATTTTATTTTATTTTATTTTATTTTATTTTATTTTATTTTATTTTATTTTATTTTATTTTATTTTATTTTATTTTATTTTATTTTATTTTATTTTATTTTATTTTATTTTATTTTATTTTATTTTATTTTATTTTATTTTATTTTATTTTATTTTATTTTATTTTATTTTATTTTATTTTATTTTATTTTATTTTATTTTATTTTATTTTATTTTATTTTATTTTATTTTATTTTATTTTATTTTATTTTATTTTATTTTATTTTATTTTATTTTATTTTATTTTATTTTATTTTATTTTATTTTATTTTATTTTATTTTATTTTATTTTATTTTATTTTATTTTATTTTATTTTATTTTATTTTATTTTATTTTATTTTATTTTATTTTATTTTATTTTATTTTATTTTATTTTATTTTATTTTATTTTATTTTATTTTATTTTATTTTATTTTATTTTATTTTATTTTATTTTATTTTATTTTATTTTATTTTATTTTATTTTATTTTATTTTATTTTATTTTATTTTATTTTATTTTATTTTATTTTATTTTATTTTATTTTATTTTATTTTATTTTATTTTATTTTATTTTATTTTATTTTATTTTATTTTATTTTATTTTATTTTATTTTATTTTATTTTATTTTATTTTATTTTATTTTATTTTATTTTATTTTATTTTATTTTATTTTATTTTATTTTATTTTATTTTATTTTATTTTATTTTATTTTATTTTATTTTATTTTATTTTATTTTATTTTATTTTATTTTATTTTATTTTATTTTATTTTATTTTATTTTATTTTATTTTATTTTATTTTATTTTATTTTATTTTATTTTATTTTATTTTATTTTATTTTATTTTATTTTATTTTATTTTATTTTATTTTATTTTATTTTATTTTATTTTATTTTATTTTATTTTATTTTATTTTATTTTATTTTATTTTATTTTATTTTATTTTATTTTATTTTATTTTATTTTATTTTATTTTATTTTATTTTATTTTATTTTATTTTATTTTATTTTATTTTATTTTATTTTATTTTATTTTATTTTATTTTATTTTATTTTATTTTATTTTATTTTATTTTATTTTATTTTATTTTATTTTATTTTATTTTATTTTATTTTATTTTATTTTATTTTATTTTATTTTATTTTATTTTATTTTATTTTATTTTATTTTATTTTATTTTATTTTATTTTATTTTATTTTATTTTATTTTATTTTATTTTATTTTATTTTATTTTATTTTATTTTATTTTATTTTATTTTATTTTATTTTATTTTATTTTATTTTATTTTATTTTATTTTATTTTATTTTATTTTATTTTATTTTATTTTATTTTATTTTATTTTATTTTATTTTATTTTATTTTATTTTATTTTATTTTATTTTATTTTATTTTATTTTATTTTATTTTATTTTATTTTATTTTATTTTATTTTATTTTATTTTATTTTATTTTATTTTATTTTATTTTATTTTATTTTATTTTATTTTATTTTATTTTATTTTATTTTATTTTATTTTATTTTATTTTATTTTATTTTATTTTATTTTATTTTATTTTATTTTATTTTATTTTATTTTATTTATTTTATTTTATTTTATTTTATTTTATTTTATTTTATTTTATTTTATTTTATTTTATTTTATTTTATTTTATTTTATTTTATTTTATTTTATTTTATTTTATTTTATTTTATTTTATTTTATTTTATTTATTTTATTTTATTTTATTTTATTTTATTTTATTTTATTTTATTTTATTTTATTTTATTTTATTTTATTTTATTTTATTTTATTTTATTTTATTTTATTTTATTTTATTTTATTTTATTTTATTTTATTTTATTTTATTTTATTTTATTTTATTTTATTTTATTTTATTTTATTTTATTTTATTTTATTTTATTTTATTTTATTTTATTTTATTTTATTTTATTTTATTTTATTTTATTTTATTTTATTTTATTTTATTTTATTTTATTTTATTTTATTTTATTTTATTTTATTTTATTTTATTTTATTTTATTTTATTTTATTTTATTTTATTTTATTTTATTTTATTTTATTTTATTTTATTTTATTTTATTTTATTTTATTTTATTTTATTTTATTTTATTTTATTTATTTTATTTTATTTTATTTTATTTTATTTTATTTTATTTTATTTTATTTTATTTTATTTTATTTTATTTTATTTTATTTTATTTTATTTTATTTTATTTTATTTTATTTTATTTTATTTTATTTTATTTTATTTTATTTTATTTTATTTTATTTTATTTTATTTTATTTTATTTTATTTTATTTTATTTTATTTTATTTTATTTTATTTTATTTTATTTTATTTTATTTATTTTATTTTATTTTATTTTATTTTATTTTATTTTATTTTATTTTATTTTATTTTATTTTATTTTATTTTATTTTATTTTATTTTATTTTATTTTATTTTATTTTATTTTATTTTATTTTATTTTATTTTATTTTATTTTATTTTATTTTATTTTATTTTATTTTATTTTATTTTATTTTATTTTATTTTATTTTATTTTATTTTATTTTATTTTATTTTATTTTATTTTATTTTATTTTATTTTATTTTATTTTATTTTATTTTATTTTATTTTATTTTATTTTATTTTATTTTATTTTATTTTATTTTATTTTATTTTATTTTATTTTATTTTATTTTATTTTATTTTATTTTATTTTATTTTATTTTATTTTATTTTATTTTATTTTATTTTATTTTATTTTATTTTATTTTATTTTATTTTATTTTATTTTATTTTATTTTATTTTATTTTATTTTATTTTATTTTATTTTATTTTATTTTATTTTATTTTATTTTATTTTATTTTATTTTATTTTATTTTATTTTATTTTATTTTATTTTATTTTATTTTATTTTATTTTATTTTATTTTATTTTATTTTATTTTATTTTATTTTATTTTATTTTATTTTATTTTATTTTATTTTATTTTATTTTATTTTATTTTATTTTATTTTATTTTATTTTATTTTATTTTATTTTATTTTATTTTATTTTATTTTATTTTATTTTATTTTATTTTATTTTATTTTATTTTATTTTATTTTATTTTATTTTATTTTATTTTATTTTATTTTATTTTATTTTATTTTATTTTATTTTATTTTATTTTATTTTATTTTATTTTATTTTATTTTATTTTATTTTATTTTATTTTATTTTATTTTATTTTATTTTATTTTATTTTATTTTATTTTATTTATTTTATTTTATTTTATTTTATTTTATTTTATTTTATTTTATTTTATTTATTTTATTTTATTTTATTTTATTTTATTTTATTTTATTTTATTTTATTTTATTTTATTTTATTTTATTTTATTTTATTTTATTTTATTTTATTTTATTTTTATTTTATTTTATTTTTATTTTATTTTATTTTATTTTATTTTATTTTATTTTATTTTATTTTATTTTATTTTATTTTATTTTATTTTATTTTATTTTATTTTATTTTATTTTATTTTATTTTATTTTATTTTATTTTATTTTATTTTATTTTATTTTATTTTATTTTATTTTATTTTATTTTATTTTATTTTATTTTATTTTATTTTATTTTATTTTATTTTATTTTATTTTATTTTATTTATTTTATT
>CANDYM010000514.1:0-15733 GCA_947397865.1 Polietes domitor
ACTAGAAACACCCATGGTGAATATCGGTCAGATCGGTTCAGATTTATATATAGCTCCCATACAAATTTCGCTCCCGATTTGACTTTTTCCGCTCTAGAAACCACATATTGTATCAGATTGTCTTCAGATTTGGCAAAACATCTTATATTTAAACTAAGAACATCTATGGTGAAAATAGGTCAAATCGGTTCAGATTTAGATATAGCCCCCATACAAATGTCGTTCCCGATTTGACATTTTCCTCTGTAGAAACCACATATTGTACTCGATTTTCTTTAAATTTGGCACAACATCTTATAGTCTTACTAGGAACACCTATGCAGAAATTGGGTAAGGTCGGTTCAGATTTAGATATAGCCCCCATATAAATGTCGCTCCCGATTTTACTTTTGCGCTTTAAAAGCCACATATTGTGCTCGATTGTCTTTAAATTTCGCACAACATCTTATAATCTAACTAAACAAAACTATGGTGAAAGTGGGTAAGATGGGTTCAGATTTAAATATAGCCCAAATTCAAATTTTTGCTCCCATAAGTTTAACCGATTTTGGCCACACTATACATTTTATATTTCACCTATTTCGTTCCAGATTTCAATATATCCTCATTCAAATGTCCTTTCCGATATAAAATTTTTTGTCAAACACATACATTTACAGGATACAAAAAACCTTCCCGTTTTCACTTTTTCACCGAATTGAATTGTATTCGGATTGAAAGTGGAGTGTATCATAAAGTCGGCCCGCCCGACTTTAGCCTTTCCTTACTGGTTTAAGCTTCTTTTAAGATTGCTGCCTTATATTTACTTTTTGAATTGACTTGACGTGTTATTTCGATATATAGCATAAATTTAAAATAACTAATATTTTATATTTATTTATAAAATTATTTATACAATATTTTTATTTATTTTCGTTTGGCTATATTAAAAATTAACATTTTCCTGTAATGTCACTGTACTTCTACGAAAATCGACAGCGTCTGTGGAATGCAATCATGATGGAGGATATATAATATTCGGCCGAGCCTTTTTTACTTGCTTAGGTTTAATGTGGTTATTTTCAAATATCAAATTGCAACTGATATTGACAAACCGTGTGGAAGTTATAACAATTTTATTTTAACCAAAACTTACGGCACTTTGTGTGGGAGGTACCAGAAGGAGTGTGCCAATATTGGCCATATCCCTGGAGAATGTCCATAAAAAAATATCGGATGTCAAATTTCAGAGTATTGCCATCAGTCGTATACAAGTTATAAAAGTTTTGTTTTTACGTAGTTTAGGGTGATTTGTGTGGGGGGGGGTACTAGAAAGGCATGTCAAAGACATTATAAAATTACAAAATATAGCTGTTTCCGAATATCCGTGTGGAAGTTACATTGGTTTTAATTTAACATATGAATATATACAGTGAGCGTCAAAAGAAAGTGAATATCTTAATATATGATATTTTTCACTTTATTTTATTATTTTTTAATGTCATTTAATCCAATATTTTATGTTTCTTGGGCATGGTGTATTTTAGAAAACAATGAAAAGAAAGTTAACAGTTTTTTTCTCTAAGTGTAATGGTGGTGCTGTATGTAAAAAAAACCGTTATTTGTTTCAGTTATGATGTTTTAGCAATGTGCATAATTATTGATCTGTTTACTGTTATCACGATCGGTGCAACAAAGAGTTCTTCAGAAGAAAAAAAATTGATGATGGGTAGGCAAATTTCAATTGATACCCGTGAACTCGTAATGAAATTTCATAAAGAGGGAAAATCATTACGTGAAATCGGTTCCATTCCCAGCAAAACGAGAGCACCCAAAGAAGTGAAAAAGATGTTCATCTTGTTAGTCGGAAGTAGTGAAAATTGGGATCTTCGCCAATGAATTTAACATAGGGTTGTCATAGGAGGGATGTCCTTTATTTTGAAACACTTAAAAGTTATTTTAAAGTAGTTGCAAAGGAATCACTTTATCAGTAGTTTCAATTTCTGTTTTAAAAAATCCGCCGCTACCGGGGCTAAAACAACGGACCATCTGGTTGCTACTACGGCACTCTAACCATCTCAGCTATTCTTTTTTGTGAGTGATGCATTACTAATCAATTTTGTTAGTTAAAACTGACAATAAGAAACTTAACAAAATATTTATGAATTAATATATAACACAAATTAATATTAAATTAAATTAGAATTAAATAAATTAACACAACTTAATGTTAGTAATATTATCTAGTATTGGTATTAATAAAAAATAAAATATTTGCAGTACATTAATAAAGCAATAAATTTGTATCTTTTTTGAGCAAAAATTTTTAAATTGTTAAAATTACACAAAATTAAACATTGTTTATTTATAAAAATAAAAAAATAAAAACAAAAATTTTCCCCAGCCACGATTCGCCTTACCTCTGTGACCCCATACTAAAAATTCATTCACTAGTGAAAATGCTATTCGTAAAATGTTATGGGATATTAACATATTATCGACTGTTTTGGAAGTTGTTTCAAAGAACTTCCTCAAAAGTGGAAAAAATGCTCATTTGAATTTTGAGATGCGATTAAAATGTGCTTCCTGAGGAAGTACTTCCATTTTTTGCTGGATTATTAATAGAAGTCACGGTTCAGTCAAAACAAGTAAAAACGGCGTTAAGTTCGGCCGGGCCGAACTTTATATACCCTCCACCATGGATTGCATTCCACAGAGGTTGTCGGTTTTCGTAGAAGTGCAGTAATATTACAGGAAAATATAATTTTTTTAATATAGGCAAACCAAAACAAATACAAATATTGAAAAAATAATTTTATAAATAAATATAATATTTTAATTATTTCAAACCATTATTTATTTCAAATCAAAAAATAAATATTCTTATATTTATATTTTCAAAAAGCTTAAATACCATAAATATTGGTAGATAGTGGGAGCTACAGTTGGTTGTATTTTCAATCTATTTTAATTCCAAAAGTACAAAAAAATCCATTATCAGACGTACATAGTGCAGAATAACCTAACTTAATGATTGAACCAATTTTTGCCATAATAGAAAAGGAACGAATTTGGAAAAAAACTTTTTATTTTGCGTGTCTATGCAGGCAGAGGAATGTATACACCGAATTCCATAATTCCAGCTGCGACCATGTGGTTGGTACCATTTTTACCCCCTTGACGTTTCTACGCAATTAGAATTTCATCATTCTAGCTGTAGTCATTTAGTTGGTACTATTTTTATCCCTCTGTACCATTGTATCCCTTGAAAGTACGAATTTCGAAAATTTTGTTTATTTTCCGATTCCTACGCAATCAGAGGAATGTATACTCCGAATTCCATGACTCTAGCTGCGGTCATTTAGTTGGTACTATTTGTATCCCCTTTTTCAATTTTAACCCCAAAATGTACGAATTCCGAAAAATTCGTCTATTTTCCGTGTCTACGCAGTCAGAGGATTGTATACTCAGAATTTCATGACTCTAGCTGCGGTCATTTAATTGGTACTATTTTTATCACATTTTTTTATTTTAACCCCAAAAAGTACGAATTTCGAAAAACCTGTTTATTTTAAGTGTCTACACAATCAGAGGAATGCATACACCGAATTTCATTATTCCATGTGTAGCCGTTTGGTACCTAAAAATGGTCCCTCCGTACCCATTGTATCCCTTGAAAGTACGAATTTGGAAAAAACCTTTTATTTTTCATGTCTACGTAGTCAAAGGAATGTATACTTCGAATTTCATGACTCTAGCTGCGGTCATTTGGTTGGTACTATTTTTATCCCCTTTTTCTATTTTGTCCCCAAAAAGTACGAATTTCGAAAAATCTGTTTATTTTCCGTGTATACACAGTCATGTCTACGTAGTCAAAGGAATGTATACTTCGAATTTCATGACTCTCGCTGCGGTCATTTGGTTGGTACTATTTTTATCCCCTTTTTCTATTTTGTCCCCAAAAAGTACGAATTTCGAAAAATCAGTTTATTTTCCGAGTGTACACAGTCAGAGGAATGTATACTCCGAATTTCATGACTCTAGCTGCGGTCATTTGATTGGTACTATTTGTATCCCCTTTTTTCATATTAACCCCAAAAAGTACGAATTTTGAAAAAATCCGTGTATTTTACTTGTCTATGCAATCAGAGGAATGTATACACCGAATTTCAGTATTCTAGGTACAGCCGTTAGGTTGGTACCATTTTTATCCCTCTTTTCCCATTTTACCCCTTAAAAGTACGAATTTGAAAAAAATACTTTTATATCATGTATCTACTCAATTAGAGGAATGTACACACCGAATTTCGTGTTTCTAGCTGTTGTCGTTTAATAAGTACCATTTTTATCCCTTTTTTGCCCAATTTCACCCCCTACAAATAAGAATCACTTTATGGTGCAGTTTTTTGCTATAAGGGTAATATGCATACCAAATATCAAGCAAATATAAACAGACATATTCAAAAAACATGCTTAAATACGCTAAAATAGTAGGGATTATTATGGGTATTTTTAGTCCTTGTGAGGGAAAAATTTTTCCCTTTGGGCCAATTTCGCCCCATTTCAATCCCAACCGATCTACGACTATAAGACGCATTTATGGAAAATTTGAACGTCCTAGCTCCTTTCGTTTAGATGCTAGCGTGCTTTCAACAGACGGACAGACGGACGGACGGACGGACGGACGGACGGACGGACGGACATGGCTAGATCGTCTTAGAATTTTATGACGATCAAGAATATATATACTTTATAGGGTCTCAGGTCAATATTTCAAGGTGTTACAAACGGAATGACAAAGTTAGTATACCCCCATCCTGGAGGTGGGGGGTATAAAAATAATAATTGAAGAAAAAATTCGGGAAATTGGAAAATCAAAAAAATCTGGCAGACCAAGAAGACTGGATGCTACCGAAATAAGATCCATTGTACGAAGTGTGTAGAAAAATCCTAACGAAAGTGCTGTTAACATTGCAGAAGATGTATCGAGACAATCAATCCATAATGTAAGCGCCAATACAGTACGCCGAACACTACACGACAATGGATTGCATGGTTGGGTTCCGCGGAGAAAGATGTACATATCAGATGTTATCAAACTACGCCTCGATTTTGCAAAAAAAAATATAAAGATAAAGTTCTAGAAAAATGTACTTTTTAGCAACGAAAGCAAATTTGAAATATTCGGCAGGAAAAAACCTGTAAAAATTTGGAGAAGCAAGAATCAAGAGTTTGCAGAACAAAATATAATATCTACCGTTAAACATGGTGGGGGTTCGGCGATGGTGTGGGGATGAATAAAATATACTATCTCAACAAATATATCTCAAATAATTTGCCCGCCAGCGTTGAGAAGTTGTGCTTGGACCAATCAAGACAAAAGACAAGCACACCGCTAAAATTGTGATGGGATTTTTGCTCTACCCAGTGCCACAGCAATTGCATCATCCTCCACAATCACCAGACCTGACTCGCATCGGACATTTGAGGGAGCATCTTGAACGCCAAATCAGAAAGAGGACGATAAGTGAAGTGAAAAGGAAATGCTAAAATATGTTTTGATGGACGAATGGACAAAAATTCCATTTGAAAAAACTTAGTAAAAACTCAGAAAACTTAGTAAAATCAATGTCAAAGAGATTACAAGCTGTTATTGGTGTAAAGGGAAAGCAAACAAAGTACTGAAGTTCTTGTATTTTATTATACCCTCCACCTCCAGGATGGGGGTATACTAACTTTGTCATTCCGTTTGTAACACCATGAAATATCGACCTGAGACCCTATAAAGCACATATATTCTTGATCGTCATAAAATTCTACACGATCCCGTCCGTCTGTCCGGCCGTCTGTTGAAAGCACGCTAACATCTAAACGAATGGAGGCACGAGGTCCAAATTTTCCATAAGTGTGTCTTATAGTCGTAGCTCGGTTTGGGATTGAAACGGACCAAAGGGAAAATTTTTTCCCTCAAAAGGACTAAAAATACCCATAATAACCTCAAATATTTTATAGTATTTAAGCATATATTTTCAATATATCTGCTTGTACTTACTTCATATTGGGTATGCGCATTCCCCCTGTAACAAAAACGTGCACCATAAAGTGATTTTTATTCGTAGGGGGTAAAATAGGGCAAAAAGGGATAAAATTGGTACATATCAAACGACAGCAGCTAGAAACACGAAATTCGGTGTGTACATTCCTTTAATTCAGTAAATACACAATATAAAAGTATTTTTTCAAAATTCGTACTTTTAAGGGGTAAAATGGGAATAGAGGGATACAAATGGTACCAACCAAATAGAGTCATGAAATTCGTTGTATACATTCCTCTGACTGCGTAGACACGAAAAATAAAAGTTTTTTTTCAAAATTGTACTTTAAAGGGATACAATGGGTACAGAGGGATAAAAATAGTAACAACTAAACGACTACATCTAATTGCGTAAACACGTAAAATAAAGAGATTTTAGAAAGTCGTACTCTTAAGGGAGTAAAAAAGTAAAAAGGGGATAGACATGGTACCACTCTTACTACTACTCTTCAGACATATGTGGTGGACCAGGCGCATAAGGATTAGTTGTTGAGGGGGCTTTTTTGGCTCACATACCACGTGATATCCACTCATGTACCCTTAACAAAAAAAGAACCTTATCTGTGGCGGATTTGAAAAAAAAGTATCTATTATCCAAAGGCCTTCAAATAGTCGGGATTCCCTGGAAAACTTTCCTGAGATGTTATTAGTGAGAAACTCCACTTGAGATTTAAATGAAAATCTAATATATATCTTTTATTATATTATAATAATAATTTGAAAAAAAATCATCATGACATTGGACCTTCAAGCCTTCGTCCCACACTTGAAAGGACGTCAGGTAGGCATCCGTATAAATTCATTTAAATCATATCAGTGTGCAAAACTGTCTGCAAAAATCTTCACGTGCAATGGTCTATCGCCTATCGCTATGTCTACGTCATCAGTCAAGTCAATGACTTTGCATATCTAATGTGTTTACTCGTCTTCACATCACTCGGCAAACGGAACCGGAAATAATGTCTATGATTTTTTCTGGTTTCTACACACACATCCGTGTCCAAATCGAACGAAGTGTTATGAAAATCAAATATTAGTGTTGGCCATAAAACCAGACTATGACGACGAGACACGACCTATTGACACATTTCACTCACTTGCATGTCACCCATAGCTCACGGCTGTATGGCGTGGGCCCGCATACGATCAACCCACAGACATATGTAGCAAACAAAACTGAGAGAAAAACAAACAAACATCGTCAGCGTAACGTATTCATGGAGCTCTCATGCATAGCTAAGCAATTTGTTGTGCTCCATGTATCACCACTCACCACTATGGCCGTTTTCTATAAAATGTTTATTATTCAATATTGGAAAAACCTTTTAAATTGTCGGATACATTAATCTTCCGTGTAATGTTTTTCCACAAACAAAAACAACAACAAAAAAGCAAGCGAGAAGAAATCCCAAAATGATTTATGCCAACACATATTTTCCATTTGTGCAGCACATACTCACGCGCGTACGAGTCCGAGCCATCATTCAAACAATTTCATGGAGATTGTGTGCGACGGACTTCGAGTTAGATACCCGCTGTGGTACGGCTGAACGGACTGATGGATGTATGAATGCCTGCACGGCATGATTGAAGGAAGTCAAGAATCTTTACAGATTTCGAAATGCGTAAATTTAACACAACACAAACATACAAACGCCAGGGACTACACACAAACATCCTAAAGCCATTGACCCACCCATCTGTTTGTTGGTCTTCTGGTTACGATTGCTAAAAGTCAGCCAGGAAAAGTAACGACGACGTGGGCGTCAAATGAAACGGAAAGCAAATGACCAAACTGACATTTTTATTACACTCCCACATAATATATACATATGGCCAATAACGGCCAAGCCTATGCTTACAGCGAATTACGACTATAACAAATATAGGTTAAGATTATCTACAAGAATTTTTCACAGTTCGAAGTTGAGTTATTTAATGGCAAGCGGTACAATTTTAGGAAAACATTGCTTTCGATTTTTGTACAAATTTGCAGAAATGTAAATTGTTCTTCTTAAAGTTATGACCAAATTAATTTTGGGGAAATTGTGATTTTTTCAAAAGGTGTGTTTATTCAATTGCCTCTAACTCCTGAAATACTTGAACGCTTTCAATCCGCATTATTTTTTTTGAAAATGCTATAAAAAACTACTGAATATTTTCTCAAATTTATTTTTTTATTTGAAAGTACAATCCTTCTGGTTAATAATGGAAAATAATTTCATTCAAATGGCTGCCTCGGCTGGCCATGCAGTAGCCTACACGATCGGTCCAATTTTTAAGCACATTATCGATTGTGTGCAGCTGTATTTCACCAATGGCTTCACGAATATTGTCCTTTAAAGCGTTGTCTTTGGCTTGTCGGCGTAACACTTATCTTTGAGGGCACCCCACAAATAATAGACCAACGGTTGAATAGTTGAAAAAAAAAAAACAAGTAAAAAGGGCGTTAAGTTCGGCCGGGCCGAACTTTATATACCCTCCACCATGGATTGCATTCCACAGCGGTTGTCGGTTTTCGTGGATGTGCAGTAATATTGCAGGAAAATATAAATTTTTTAATATAGCCAAACCAAAACAAATACAAATATTGAAAAAATAATTTTATAAATAAATATAATATTTTTATTATTTCAAACCATTATTTATTTTAAAAACAAAAAATAAATATTCTTATATTTATATATCCAAAAAAGCTTAAATACCATAAATATTGGTGCTACAGTTGGTTGTACTTCCATTCTATTTTAATTCCAAAAGTATAAATTTTGAAAATCCATTATCAGACATACATACATAGTGCAAAATAACCTAACTTCATGATTCAACCAATTTTTGCCGTAAAAGAAAAATTACGAATTAAAAAAAAAACTTTTTATTTTGCGTGTCTATGCAGTCAGAGGAATGCATACACCGAAATCCATGATTCCAGCTACGCCCATTTGGTTGGAATTAGAATTTCATCATTCTAGCTGTAGTCGTTTAGTTGGTACTATTTTTATCCCTCTATACCATTGTATCCCTTGAAAGTACGAATTTCGAAAAATCCGTTTATTTTCCGTGTCTCGCAGTCGGAGGAATGTATACTCCGAATTGCATGACTCTAGCTGCGGTCAGTTGGTTGGTACTATTTGTATCCCCTTTTTCCATTTTAACCCCAAAAAGTACAAATTTCGAAAAACTCGTCTATTTTCCGTGTCTATGCAGTTAGAGGAATGTATACTCCGAATTTCATGACTCTAGCTGGGGTCATTTGATTGGTACTATTTTTATCCCCTTTTTTTCATTTTAACCCCAAAAAGTACGAATTTCGAAAAATCTGTTTATTTTAAGTGTCTACGCAATCAGAGGAATGTATACACCGAATTTCATTATTACAGGTGTAGCCGTTTGGTTGGTACCATTTTTATCCCTCCCTACCCATTGTATCCCTTGAAAGTACGAATTTGGAAAAAACCTTTTATTTTTCATGTCTACGTAGTCAAAGGAATGTATACTCCAAATTTCACGACTCTAGCTGCGGTCATTTGGTTGGTACTATTTGTATCCCCTTTTTCTATTTTGACCTCAAAAAGTACGAATTTCGAAAAATCAGTTTATTTTCCGTGTCTACACAGTCAGAGGAATGTCTACTCCGAATTTCATGACTCTAGCTGCGGTCATGTGATTGGTACTATTTTTATCCCCATTTTTCATTTTAACCCTAAAAAGTACGAATTTTGAAAAATACGTGTATTTTACTTGTCTATGCAATCAGAGGAATGTATAAACCGAATTTCATTATTCTAGGTACAGCCGTTTGGTTGGTACCATTTTTATCCCTCTATTCCCATTTTACACCTTAAAAGTACGAATTTTGAAAAAATACTTTTATATTATGTATCTACTCAATTAGAGGAATGTACACACCGAACGTACACCATAAAGTGATTTTTATTCATAGGGGGTGAAATAGGGCAAAGAGGGATAAAAATGGTACATATTAAACGACAACAGCTAGAAGCACGAATTTCGGTTTGTATATTCTTCTATTTGAGTAGATACATGATATAAAAGTACTTTTTCCAAATTCGGTAAAATGTCAATAGAGAGATAAAAATGGTACCAACCAAACGGCTGCACCTATAATGAAATTCGGTGTATACATTCCTCTGATTGCGTAGACACATACAATAAACGGATTTTTCGAAATTCGTACCTTTTGGGGTTAAAATGGAAAAGGGGATACAAATTGTACCAACCAAATGACCGCAGCTAGAGCCATGAAATTCAGAGTATAGATTCCTCTGACTGCGTAGACACAAAAAATTATTTTTTTCCTAATTCGTACTTTCAAGGGATACAATGGTAACAGAGGGATAAAAATAGTACCAACTAAACGACTACAGCTAGAATGATGAAATTCGGTGTGTACATCCCTCTAATTGCGTAGACACGTAAAATAAAGATATTTTAGAAAGTCCTACTCTTAAGGGGGGTAAAATAAGAAAAAGGCGATAAAAGTGGTAGCAAGCAAATGACCGCAGCTAGAGCCATGGAATTCGGTGTATACATTCTTCTGACTGCATAGACACTCAAAATAAAACTATTTTTCCAAATTCGTCCTTTTTTTCCATGCTTTATATAAGGTTACTTTCTATATATGTTTGTGTGCCACAAAATTTGAAATCAATTTTTGGAAGCTTTTTTCTCAACCAATTTTGCTCAAATTTTGCACACTTAATCATTTTCGATGACAATACAAGGAAATGGAAAAATTTGACCAATTGGACAAAGGGGCGTGGCACCTCCCATACAAAGTTAAAACCTATTATTGAATATTGTCAGTTCTATGACACCTAGAGTGCTGAAATTTTCTGTAAGTGCATCTAGCATCAATGTGCATAGCTGTGCCAAAAATGGGCGGTATTGGAAAAGTGGGCGTGGCATCTCCCATACGAAGTTAAAACCTATTATAGAATATTGTCAGTTCTATGACACCTAGAATGCTGAAATTTTGTGTAAGTGCATCTAGCATCAATTCGCATAGTTGTGCCAAAAATGGGCGGTATTGGAAAAGTGGGCGTGGCATCTCCCATACGAAGTTAAAACCTATTATTGAATATTGTCAGTTCTATGACACCTAGAGTGCTGAAATTTTGTGTAAGTGCATATACCATCAATGTGCTTAGTTGTGCCAAAAAGGGGCGGTATTGGAAAAGTGGGCGTGGCACCTCCCATACGAAGTTAAAACCTATTATCGAATATTGTCAGTTCTATGACACCTAGAGTGCTGTAATTTTGTGTAAGTGCATCTAGCATCAATGTGCATAGTTGTGCCAAAAATGGGCGGTATTGGAAAAGTGGGCGTGGAACCTCCCATACGAAGTTAAAACCTATTATTGAATATTGTCAGTTCTATGACACCTAGAGTGCTGAAATTTTGTGTAAGTGCATCTAGCATCAATTCGCATAGTTGTGCCAAAAATGGGCGGTATTGGAAAAGTGGGCGTGGCATCTCCCATACGAAGTTAAAACCTATTATTGAATATTGTCAGTTCTATGACACCTAGAGTGCTGAAATTTTGTGTAAGTGCATCTACCATCAATGTGCGTAGTTCTGCCAAAAATGGGCGGTATTGGAATAGTGGGCGTACCACCTCCCATACGAAGTTAAAACATATTATCGAATAGTGTCAGTTCTATGACACGTATAGTGCTCAAATTTTGTGTAAGTGCATCTAGCATCAATGTGCGTAGTTGCGCCTAAAATGGGCGGTAATGCAAAAGTGGGCGTGGTACCTCCCATACAAACCACAAATTAAAAATCTATTATTTCTGCTCCTGATAACGCAGTAATTTTTCCTTCTACAAAAGATAACTAAAAAAGAATTTCTAGGCCCAATAGAATTCTGCTTGCATAAAGCATGGATTTGAAAAAAAATTTTTTTTGATTTACTAGTTACTTCTACGGCAAAAATTGGTTGTATCGTGAAGTTAAATTATTTTACACTATGTACGTGAGATAATGGATTTGCAAAATTTGTACTTTTGGAATTGAAATAGAGTGGAAATACAACCCACTATAGCACCCACTATCTACTGATATTTAAGCTTTTTTGAAAATATAAATATAAGAATTATTTTTTTTTGAATTGACTTGGAGTCTTATTTCGATGTGTAAACGTATTGGTAGCTTTGCTTTATAAGCGTGGTTTGCAATAATAAAAATATTATATTTATTTATAAAATTATTTTTTCAATATTTGTAGTTGTTTTGGTTTGGCTATATTAAAAAAATATATTTTCCTATAATACTACTGAACTTCTACGAAAATCGACAGCCTCTGTTCGGCCCGGCAAAAACAAAATATTTATTTAGCATGAATAAATATATAACGCAAATTAATATTAAATAAATTAACACTACTTAATTTTACTGATATTATCTATTAATAATAAATACAAAATGAAGTATTTTAAGTACATAAATAAAGCAATAAGTTAAGCAAAAAAATAAGCAAATATTTTTAAATTACACAAAATTAGACATTGTTTATTTATAATAGTAAAAAAAATGTTTTTTTCCGAGGCACGATTCGAACCCGATACCTTCTGGGTGCAAAGCGTATACCTTACCTCTGTGAAAATGCCATTCGTTAAAAGTTACATATTATCGACTTTTTTAGAAGTTATTTTAAAGAACTTCCGCAAAAGCGGAAAAAATACACACTTGAATTTGGGATGCGATTAAAGAGAGATGCTTCTTACGCAAGTACTTCCATTTATTTTTGCTTCAAACTTGTATTGAATGCAAATTCAACTACTTTTAAAACATCTGAAGGCTTAACTGTCACTTCATACGAGTTTTTGTAAGTTTAAGACATTTTAATCCCACCTTGATTTGAATGTAATGTCAATGATTTTAAAATATCTGAGTTTTTTCTTTTCGATTTTTTAACTATTTGATAAATAGATTTTTTTCTTAATTTTAAAGTCGCATTCTTGGTCAGTTCTGACTTGGCGCGGAACTCTATTTTAGTCTGTATAACGCATACAGAGAACTTTGCGACACCCGTACAACCAAACATTTTGGGCTATCGTTATATGAGTTCGTTGTAGTCGTAAGCCACTGTAATATTTACTACAGAAGAATGTGATTTTGAGACGAAATATAAATGATATGGGTAGGTTATGGTGCTGAATATTGATTCCAACTTGTGCCCATTACAAGGTCATCATCTGAATAAGGGTAATTTATGAATTTCCGTATTTGTAAATTTATATAACACAACATTTCTATTAGGGTGGTCTTTGTTTTGCAACTTGCGAAAAGTTAAACTTCCTTCCTCAAGTTTTGTAAATAAAATCCTAAGTCTGATGTTTGGCAAATTTTCGTCGGCGTTTCCCAAATGTCCTATGGATCTAAAGTTTGGCACTTTCAGTCCCTTTTTATTGTGGTCATACGCGGTTACTAGCCTACGTGTGGTTTAGGTTCATGTTGGACACAGTTATTTTCAATTTCAGAGTGCACTAACAATAACTGGACAGTTTTGAGAAAAGTACAAAACGACGTTTAATATAACTATGCAACAAACATGCCGTATATAACTGATGATGTATTTTGGATTTCTAAACTCGAAAACGATATTTAAAATATTTGTTTATGGATGATTTCCTTTTTGTAATATTTTACTAAAATTCCAATTTTTGTCGAAGGTACACTCAGAAAAAAGTGAAGGAAAACAGAACTTCTTCTAGCGCTAAAGCAATATTTCCTCCTATTAAGTTCATATATATATATAAATATAAATTAAATATTTGAATTAAATTAATAAAGTAATAATTTGTATTTTTTGAACAAAAATTTTTAAGTTAATAAAATTATACAATATTGAACGTTGTTTACTACAGAAGTAATAAAAAAAAAAAACAAAAAAAATCTCCAGCAACGATTCAAACCTGGGACTTTTTGGGTGCAAAGCGGACACCTTACCTCTGTGACCCCATACTAACAATTCGTTCCCATTCACTTGTGAAAATGCTATTTGTAAAATGTTACGGGGTATTAACATATTATCAACTTTTTGGAAATTGTTTCAAAGAACTTCCTCAAAAGCGGGTAAAATGCACATTCGGACTTTGAGATGAGATTAGAATGTGCTCCCTCCGGAAGTACTTCCAATTTTTTTTGCTGTTCGATTTTCCTCAAACCAAGTAAATATTTACTCAACCTAAGGAAAATTGCGGTAAGTTTTTCCTCAAACTAAGTATATTTTTACTAAATCTAAGTAAACTTTTACTGAATATTTCCTAAAACTAAGTAAATTTTTACTCAAATCAATTAATTGTTTACTAAATTCTAAGACGATCTAGGCAAGTCCGTTCCTCTAATTGAGTAGATAGATACCTAATATAAAAGTTTTTTTCCAAATTCGTACTTTTAATGGGTAAAATAGTAATAGAGGGATAAAAATGGTACCAACCAAACGGCTGTACCTAGAATAATGAAATTCGGTGTATACGGTGTATAATGGCTGGAATCATGAAGTTAGGTTATCATCTTGTGATGAGAGATAACCTATGAACATGAGAGATAATGGATTTTTAAAATTTGTACTTTTGGAATTAAAATAGGGTTGAAATACAACCAACCGAACGGCTATAGCTGATGTATGCATCTACTATTCCCCAATATTTATTGTATTTAAGCTTTTTATACCCCCACTCTACAGAGTAAGAGCGTATATATAATTTGGGACAGAAAACAAGTGTAACGCATTGAAGGAGTGACTTTAAACCCCAAATATGATTGGAAGGAGTTTAGGAATAGGTTCAAACTTTGAAAACGGTAATATTTTTCCCAAACATAGTTTAGGTTCGAAGATGAGCGAAATTGCCACAAGAAAAAGTCCCATTGGGAGTGAAATTTTTATGGGAGCTATATATAAATCTAAACCGATCTGACCTATTTTTACCATAGGTGTTCCTAGCTGAAATATAAGATGAACCAATTTTCTTCAAATTAAATAGCGTTCGTCCTTATGACGAAAAACATCATTGCACAAAGTATCATTCGATTCTGACTACAATTGCGACCTGTACTTTGATTACAAGAATAAAGGACAGACGGACGGAAGGACATAGCTAAATCGATTAAAAAATTGATTCTAAGTCGATCGGTATAATTAACAATGGGTCTACCCCGCTTCCTTTTGGGTGTAACAGACATATTCACAAAGATATTATACCCTGTGGTGTAGGGTATAAATATTAAAGATTCTTTCGACGAAAATTGAAATTTTATTAAAAATTTTTTTAATTAAAAAATTCATTGGTAATGATCAAAATTTTCACCACTACTTCGTGTATTGTCTTTATAGTGGGTGCTTTTAGACGTAACTAAAGTCATTGATTAATAGACATTATTACGAGGAATGTGAATATCCTGTCTTTTTATACCGTAAATCGTACTGTACAACAGAATGTATAGCGATAGGCTTTGTAGGTGTCCTCCGTCTGTCGGCTTTACAGACAAACCTTATTATCAAAACACATGTGTTTCCATAATTAGCCAGGAATAGAGTGTACAAAGCCAGACATTATACTCTGTTAATCCCATTCAAGCAGCTGCGACAAACGTCGTGCATATGTACATGTGTGTGTCTTCACAAGGCACAT